>KL285718.1:6306-27571 GCA_000699545.1 Podiceps cristatus
TGCTGGCATGCATATGAATTTACTCCCTTCTTGTACTGCTTTGCTTTGAAAAAAACCTGCTTCTTAGCTTGGCTTTTGATAACTACATTATTAATTGCACGCACCTTTCTTGGGGAACTGGACAATCTTTGTATGCATGTCGGATTAGCTTCCATTATATAGATTTTCTTCTTTTCTTTGAAACAACCTGATGCCTATGTTGTATCCATGACCTCTCCGCTAAATTAATGGCAGTGCCTGAAGGAAAAAGTGAGTTCATGCTTGTTTTAAACCATTTACGTAGGTTTAGGTTCACTTTAACTGCCTGTTACTTTTTTCAGTAAAACTGTAATAATTGTACTTACAGGGGAAAAAAAAAAAAAAAAAAAAAAGATATTTTCTTAGAAACTGATGGTACCTTTCTGTTGCAGTCCTTTCTTTCCTGGTAATACTGGGGTTTGCAATATGCATTGTGTCATCAGTGGTTAACAGTCTTTTGTGGCTCACACAGTTCCAGCTTGCTGGACTTGCAGTCCCAGTAAGCCTCTAAAAAGAAAATCCCACATAATTTAGAAAAAAATTATGGGAGTGAAATAGCCTTTCTAACCATTGCTCTCTGAGAATGCCTTCGCAGTTCATAGATCCTTAAATTTCTGACTGCATGATGGATTAAAGCCTGCCTACGTTTCAAGCTGTTAATCAGTTCAGCACTGTTGTACCAGTCAGAAGAGGTCTTTGAAAGAAGAGGGAGACCTGCTTCAGCTGACTTTCAGGGCTGGGTTATGGTGGGGGTTGTTCCTCATTCTATTTCTTTCTCTTTTGTAGGATCATTCACAGCCCCAGGGAATGGACCTGTGGAACTGATCTTCACTGGGGTCTGAGAAGTGTTGTACTTCCTCAGTTACTGCAGTTGCTTAGCTCAACTTTATTTCATACTTAACTGTAAATGCCATTTTTCTGGAGACGCCCCTGCTTTTGTGCTTTGAAGTATTTGGTGACATTTGTTGCTCTTCTCTCAAGCTTTGAAAGAGTCCTCTGTAAGGTTTTCTCCTGCATTTTGCTATGTCTGGTTTATTTGTGAGAAGTTCTGACACTCATTCCGGGTGTTTTAATCTTTTTGTCAAGGCTAACAACTCCTGTAGGGCTTTGTCTCCTTAGCACCTCAGTAGCTGTGCTACCTATTGAGCTCTCTTTCTTTGTGTTCTGTTGGCTTTCCTGTTCATCCTTAACAGGTCCCTCTGGCTGATGTAAACTTGCCGGTTAGAACGGCATTGAGTTGATAAAACATCTTGCTATCACCTATTGCAGTACATCTTTCAATGGATCAGTGATGTTATCTATGTATTTTCTTTTATCACCTTTTCTGTTTTTTTTTTTTTTTTTTCTTTTAATTGCTTTACCTGTTGCTTTATACAGATACTTTTCTACTTCTTAGTGGGCAGCAGGAGTTTGCAGTATCTTGATTCCTTTCTTTCACACAGTTCTGTTACTGCAGTTATTGTGCCATCTTTGATACTTCTGGACAGCACGACCATTACATGACAGTTAGACAGATCGGTGTCCTCTCTGGATTCAGTCTGAATTTGGTGCTGAAACGCACGTTAGCTTTTTGCAGTAGTTTTTCTTAGTGGGTTGGGAATTTCTTTATTTGAAGTTTGAACCATGAGTGGATTTTTGGGGGGCAAATTTCTAGTCTGTTATCAGTCACTATATATGCTCTGGCATCCTTAAGTGTTTGATTCAGTTTTCTCTCAGTATGTAGACAAACAGTCTGGTTCCAGGTGACTCCCTTTGAGGAAATCCAAGGTAGTATGTTGTATATATGTGCATGAAAGCAGTGCTCTGTTAAGCAAAAGTTTCTATAATAGTCATAGTTCTACCAATTTGTTATCATTTTAGCTTTGCAAACTGACATCTTGCTTCTTCGTTCCTCCTCTTAACAATTTTTTCTTTGAGGAGTCTTTTTATTGAAAGCTATTTAGGGTACATTGTCCAACAGTAATGACAGATAATTGGAGGCTGGGTCTTTGTTCTCTTCATGGTTAGCTGTCTGGTGTGTAATGTTGCGTAACTGTCAGGTTTATGTGTTTTGTTTGAAACTTATCGTGGTGCAATTAGGCTCTAATTGGATCCTGGGGTAAAATTAATTTCTTTCTTAGTGTTCTCTCTGATTATCATCCACCTTGCCACCTTAAATATAGTATGACTATGTATTTGATTTTGAGAGGATTATGAAGCTTCTGCAACTGGTGTTTACTAGTTACATGTGCAGATTTTGCCACTGCGAACATTGTTTTCTGTACAGAACTGCTCAGTTTGCAATTTCACTGCCAAGTTCAGCCAAATTTGCCTCAAAAAAGTTTTAGGTTTATAGAGGATTTTGTGAATATATTAGCAAGCACATGAAGAGGAAATTAGCGATTAGAGTCTCTTCTCCTCACTGCTCTCAGCTTTATTTGTGCTGCTGCTATTCAGATATTTGTGACACTTTATGCTCAATTTGGGATGTTTGATGAAATGGGGAGAAGATGGGGGAATCATGGAGGAGAGAGTGTTGAGGTCACTGCTTAGGTAAAACGAACTAGGGCAATTATAGGAAATTAGTCTTTGTGGGTTCTGCTGTTCCAGAAGAACTTTGTTCAAAACAAAGAATTTTAGTTTGCTTTCTTAATAGATTTTTTGTAAGACTTGTTGCATTATGTTGCCTATGGTTTTCCTGAATTAATATATTCTAGTCTCTATGTGTGGTAGACCACTTCTGGTTTGCTCTCAACTTGTATATTTTGCTCTGTTAAGAGATCTGGGTCAGCCTGGAGGGAAAGATAGCTGCCTCTTTAGGGAGCAGATAAGCTTGCTTCAGGAGACAGCAAGTGGAGCAAAAAGGGGTGAGGGAGTAAGAGCAAAGGGCTGGGAGTTTTTTGTGTGTGTTTAGTGTGGACTCTCAAGACACACAAAGATTGCAAGAAGGAGCAGAGGGCAGATAGCCAAGACTTAGAAATTATAGGAAATGACAGTCAATGTGTATCAACGGTCAGAATTTGTTACAGATGCAGAAGACTGTGCTGTCAACAGAGAGGGCATGGGTGTTAGAGAGATACTGGACTTCTTGATGGGAGCACCATAGAAACTCAGTGTGTGATTATGGGTATGACGAACCATTGTATCACCATTGCGTTGTTCTGTCTTCCCTATGGGTGGTTCTTCTTGGAACTGGTTCTGCATGGTAGAAGTTCATTTGGTTTTAGCTGCTGCTGATGGGGTCTGAGACATGGAGGTCACTGGTTGGGGCCAATGCCACTGGATTGGCTGCTTCCCTACCACCCCAGAAAATAAGACTTTTTTCCATTGAGAACATTGGGCATGTTGCTCATGCAGTGGTGTGAGTGAATTTTTAGCAACCCTGTCTCAAATGGATGAAGAACTCAGAAGTCAGTCAGTACTTAAATAGCTTTGTATCAGGTACTACCTTCCCGGTTTTCTTACTCCCAGGGGTCAGCGTTTCTCCCTCCTGCAGCTCAGTTTTTCGGGTTCACTGACACTGGAAGATGCATATATCTTTGGTACAAGACTGCAGAAAGATAAAGTTACAAAATATGTTAAGGTATATTTAGTGCACCCCTCTCCCTCCCAATCTTCCTTTTCTGCCTCAGCTTCTTAGTTGCCATTTTCTTCTCTTTTCTTAAGCTGGAATCTTTTTCTGTTAATCTAAGATTGTAATTTAAAATGTCTGGTGCTTCCTTCCCTACTCTTTTGCCCCTTTCCTTAGGGATAAGAACATAATGCTCATAGTAGGGCAGGAAATATACTGTGAAGTAGAGGCTGGACTGAAATGCAGGAGACCTTAAGCTGAAACTGGCCTTCTTTTTAAATTTCTCCTGCAGTTAAAGACCTCAGTATTTGGAACATGTGGGCTCTTTGCAGACCAAACAAATGGCAAGGCTAGGGTTGGCTTGTTTTTTAAATTTTTACTGTATGCTTAGAGGGATGGGTTCTGATTCTAGACCTATTGAAATATATAGGTCATTTGGGAAATGGTTAGGTCTTCATTTATTGTAATGTACATGCTGTACATGCATAGCTACAAGGCAGTTACGCCCTTCTGTGTGCGTGGGAGGACGCCACGGAAGAATGCTGCATTGAAGTACTCATCTGCAGTGTCGGACTGAACAGTTGCATTTGGACTAAGTAGATATAAAAGTAGCTTGTTTTGAAGTTTAACTTATGATTGAACTTCAAAGAACTGCATATTGGAGCAAGTTGGTACTTTTAACACAGCAAGAATAGTAAGACTGAATATATCCATTAGGGGAAGCAAACAAAAATCAGTGATATGAAATGGGAGTACTGGGAAATACGATTAGGTATATCTGTTGAGGTTTGTAAAGATTGCTCCCTGGTCTACAGAGAGCTGGCTAAGTACGTTGCACTACTTCCTTATTCCAACTGTTACTTTGAATGAAACAGAGCAGTCCTGTAGTTAATCTGATTAATGCTGATTTCTTCATGATTATAAGTAGGAATGAAGGTCTTAAGATAGCAAATTAATATGAAAACTACTTTATTAAAATGTGTAACCTGGAATCAGAAACTTTCTTAATTTCTAGGGAATTATTTCGATTTTATGGTGTTTAGTACCAGGAGTACTTTGTTCTGTAACTTAAGCTTTTGGGGTGCCACTGTTACAGCCACTGTTTTTGGAGGGGGTGGTGGGGGGTGTGTGTGTGTTTTTTTTAAGGTAGCAAAAATAAACTTTTTCCAGGAGAGAGATCTAGATGTTAGGGGTTTTTTTTGCCACTTATCCTATATAATACTCATTAGCAAAACAAAAAGTTGCATGTCTCTCTAAAATATAAAAATGATAATCTGCTAAATGTAGAAACATTATAATATATATAACTACCTAAAAGGGGACCAGCTTCCATTAATATATTAATATAAGGAATAACCCACTGGTAAAAAAAAAAAAAAAAAAAAAAAAATGTTAAAAAAATGCTTTTGGTGGGAATTTATGCCGTTGAAGGTATTGTGTGTAGTTTTGTATAGCTATTGAATAGTCTTGTATTTAAAACCAAGGTCTTGACTAAACTGGCCTTGCAAATAAAGATGGTAAATTTTTAAAAGGAGCCTTTCCGCTTGTGAACTAGATGTAAAGAATAGATGAGTATCAGAAAAAGAGAGCTCTTGGTTGGATTGTTCTTTCATTCCTTTAGCGCTCAGTTACCATGGTGCTCTAGCAGGATAGCGTAGCTACAAGGGGAATGGGGCTGGTGTTGTGATGCCATTGTTAAGTTTTTTCATGAGTTTCCAATATAAGCAATTTGCATTTCTTTTTATGATAGCTCTTTAGGAATTTCTTTCAATTAATACCTAGGAGTGATACTTCCATCGTAGAAGACCAGAGATATTTAAGAAAGCTGTATAGGCTCTTCTGTTTTGTCCATAGCTATTGCAGGAACTACGTAGCTTGCTTTCAAGGCCAGCACTTTGCTAACCTACCAGACTGGCAGCTTGTCAGTTCAAGCCAGTAATTTAAATCTTTGGTGCTAGTCAAAGCTGTCAACTTAATAACAGCTTACTGCATAAACAAGCTTGGGGGACTTATTCTAGGTCATTAGTATGGGAAGTTTCACATACTGAATTGATGTTTATCACTGCAGATTATTTGAAAAGCTAGGCTTGTTTGAAGGAAAAGTAGTAGTTTGCTTAAACTACTCTGCATTATGTGCATAGCCTTGATGACTGGAATGGGTAGTAGTAGTAGTCAGTTCAGAAATGGAGCAGTATTAAACAGGTAAGTTTTGATTTTTGAGGAAGTAGAGGGTCATCCAATTTTCTTTTTTTTTTTTTTCTAGTCAAACAGGTCAGAGGAAGCAGACTGGTGTGGCAACTTCTCAGTATGCCATAGTGGGAAAGATCTGCTTTGCAGTGCCTTCTGTCACCACAGAGGTGGATGAAGTCGTAGCACAGGAAGTGGTACTAGTGAATAAGTCATGGTGCATATACAGTGATTTGGCTAATACGACCCAATGCGTCGGGGACACATACACATTATAGTCATCTAAATGCTTAGTACTGCTACATAGGAAGTAATCAATGCTTCACATTTTTATGCCAGTTTTTCCCAGAGCTGCCAAAATGGTCCACCAGCAGTAGTGCAAAAGCTTCTCACTGGTGTAAGTACTATGTATGTAGGAATTATTTCCTTCACCTCAAAACAATATTATCCCTTAGGATGATGAGTAAGATAGATACACTCTACCTTGTTTGAAGCAAATATTGAAGAGCAAGTGGTTAAAAGTGGTAGTTACAGTTTACTCGTTAGCTAAATTCCACCTGTATTTGAAGATGTGCTATGCAGCTATAGCTGACTGCGATGCGGGAGGTGGGGCTTGTCTCGTTCTGCGATGAGAGTTAGTCACAACCCCTGCACCCTCAGGAAAAAGACCGTTTAACTGCTTTGGTGCAGTGGTGTTTTGTGTCTTCCCAGTCCTTAGAGAGCCCTAATAGATTCTGGTGACCGGTTGTTAAAGGGCTGACTGGCATAGTCCTCCCTAATTTGTAAAGCTGAACAGGATCATGCCATAAGGATTTAGTAGGAGGAAATTGTGCTTGTGTACTTAGAAATGTTATGATACTTTAAACATCAAACAATTTGACGAGTACTGTTACAAACTTTCTTAACAGTAAAAAAAAAAGTATACTATCTGGAAGCATTTAATTGTTGAAATCAGGAGCATCTACTATATAATGAACTGCAGCTATGATACTAAAATAAATTAATATTTTGTAGTTACCCATTTTACTTTAGATTACAGTCAGGAATAATTGCATTCATTTTGCTGTGGATCAGTATTTCAAAGAGAAATTGTTCTTCCTTTTTTCTCATTTAAAATTTGCTTTATGTATCTTTTAAATTTTTTAATAAATAAAATATGCACGAACAGATGATGTGTTCTAGTTAGCCATATATAGCTACACTAAAGATCTGAAAGTTCCCTCGTTAAATGTCTTAAATATTTAATTTCTCATCTGTATAAGCAATTTTTAAGTTTCTGTTACATTAAGAGTTTCTCATATTTTCTCTTATTATTTTGATTTTTGAAATATGAGATGAGTAATGCAAAGAGATTCCTTTTCTAGCTGAAGACATGGGATGATGGGAAATGTACAGCTGCTTAAACTGTTTTCAGAAATCAGGCTGGAGAATATAAAAAGTCAATACTGTCAGAAACATTGAAGAAAACATTATTTAAGCCTTTTATGTTCTGGTCAATGCAGATGAAGTCATGTAGATTCTTTTACATAATGTGCCCCTTTAATGGTCCTGCTGGAAATTGACTTCTTGGCAGCTGTACAGTACAGAGGAAGATGGATAAAGTTCTGTCTTATTTCTAAATACTGTAAGCGTGAGCATGTCAGAGTTATACTAAGACAAATTCAGTCTGTTTTTGTTTTTAGTTTTAACCATATGATGTTAGTTAAACCAACTGTTAAATTAATGAGAGCACACTTAAAAAAAAACAAAACAAAACCCCAGAATACCAAAAACCAAAAAACAAACAAAAAACACCCCAAAAACAAAACATAACTTTGAAAAATTGCTTGTTAGTACTTTTTGGAGTAGAATTTTCTTTCTCCTCTGGATCTTGACCTTGCTGAGGGGAGGTAGAAGGGTGTAGCACTGAGAGTGATGGGTCCATGGTGAGCAATTGCATTTGATTCCTTTATTTCTTCATGAAGGCCTTGCTGGGTCTTCAGATCACATGGCATTCTGCAAAAAACTTAATCCCGTGGGTTTCCTGAGTAGTGGAAATGCATGTATACTTGTAGCTATGGGATCAATGGATGTCTCTTCCATTCTGTTTTAGCAAAGCATGTAAGTGTGCTTAATTTCATCCTGGTTAAGCAAAACATTGAAATCTATGTGTAGATACTTATGAATTCACTGTGGTTCTGTGGTTACAGGTGTTCTGAAGTGTTTTACTGAAATGGCACAGCAGTCCCTAATGCAAATCCCCTGTATCTCCAGTTACCAGTATGAGCTGACAGGTGGTTACAAGTCAGCTACCATTTGCTGTGATTTGTCTTTTGAATATTCGAGGGTGCAAGAGTACTGGGATATTTGCAAAAGTAGCAAGCCAGAACAGTGCACACCTCCTCATGTGGCGTGGCAAAACGACTGAATGGCTTGTTTTTTTCATCTTCAGGCTTCGCAGATTTGTAGCCACCATGATTTTAATGATGAGTAAGAACTACCCACACAAGGAAAGAGAGATAATGGTGGCTGAAGGCAAGCAAAATTGAATATATGCTCCATGTAAGGCAATGTGTGGGAGACACTGAGTATCTGAGCAAAACCATGTGTCATGTTTCCTTAGGTTCTCAACAGGAGATGTGTAGAAGCAGCCGTGATGACAGGCCTGGCACTCAACTGCAGCATAAACAAGAAGTCCTTGTTTGACAGAAAACACTATTTCTATGCAGATCTGCCTGTAAGTATGCGGTATATAGTCCCTTTACGGCTGTAGGAAAGGACAGGTCTGGAGTACGGATGGCAGTAGGGGCTGAGCAGAGAGATGCTTTTTCTGTTTTCAGCCAGTGTTCGGCTCACCCCAACAGGATGCTGCGCTGCGCCCTGATGAATAGGCAGCTGTACCCTGGTGCTCACTGATTGAATATGATTGCTCTGATTGCTGACTCCTTGCTTAGCTGCACGATTCCAGTGGCTTAATGTAATTGAATTGGGAGCTGGAGCTGTTTTGCCCCTTAAGTTCTCCATTCCTGGTGTTTAGTACTAATTGTCTGTTAGGGTAAAAGCAGTCTGATAATAGTCCTCCATTTAAAGTGAATGTATAACAAACACAGGTTCCAGTGGTATAAACATAATAGTGTCTTTTTTGCCTGTGTTTAGGGACCTAAAAATATTTAATTTCCCTTTAAAACTTTCTCAGTCAGTAGTTCTAATAAATGAAAGAAACCGTGAGAAGCTGAGTCTTTGCAGTATGGCTTATTGGTAGCTTTTGTATTTGGTAGAATGTGTCACTGGAAGTCAAATGCATTTTGCCACACTTAATATGGGTGCAGAAATATTTAAATCCTTTAAGAACCTGACTTCTGTCATTGCAACAGGATGCAATGTTTGAGCCTTTTTTCCTATTTTCATGAAATTAAGCCTTTCTAATTTTAAATAGTGGGTTTTTCTTCTCTCAGCTTACTTGTTTTGATTGCTCAACTTAATACTAACTTCTCAAAGGGAGGACGTAGTTTTACTTCCTCTGATTTTGGGGTGAAGATCCGATGATTGCATTAAAGGAAAAAAAAATGTTTTCTATTTTATCTCAGAAAGATTAGGCATGTTAGCTTATCTGCTCTTTAGGTAAGGTGTCCCAGACATCCAGAGGAGCAGAGTGGGAGATTCCTCAGGTCCCAAATTAATGCATAGAGGTGATGTATTATTAACCAAACTACTTTCTCTCCCACTTTTTTGTTCAGGCATTGGAAATATTTTGAAGTCACAAAAACCATATTCAAATACAATTGCTTCTCACCTTAGAAGGAGAATTATGTTATTCACTGGAGACTTGGCTCTCAGAAGAGATTTCTGTTCTGTTTTCTTCTAGTTTGGGAGCTTATGGCTCTTCTGTGAAGATGTGATTACTGATTTGGTTTCTAGGGATAACTTTGCTAGTATCTGTGAGCCATTAAGAGGCCCCTTTGTTGGGGGATCTGTAGTGAGCTACTGGGAATGTGAAACACAAACTTATCAGTTTGAAGTACCAATACTTTTTTTTTTTTTTTTTTTATTTAATTTCTAAAGCTGTCTTAAAGCCCATTTCCAAACCTGAAGGAGAAAAAAGTGAAATAGCAGGAAATAAACATGACTTTCAGAATTCCTTTACACATCAAAAAGAAACACCAAAAACATCACAGACTTGTTTGCAAGCCACCTTTTGGTGCTTCCGCTGTTAAACTGAAAACAGTCTCTCATATTCTTGTGATGTCTGCTGCATAGAAGCTGTATGGAAGAATGTTGTCATAGGAAAGAAACTGCGTATGTGTGTTCAGAGGAGAAGAGTGACCTGGAAGAAGGTGTGTACAGCATCAAGTGGGCTGCCATTTTCTGCAGATATGAGTTACAAGACCCTCTGGTCAGATAAGCAGGGAAATTTGGTCAAGGGGATGCTGACTCATTTTATTACTTAGAAACATGTAATTCTGGCTTTCTACTGGCTGACTTCTGCAGTTTAAGCACTGCCAATAAACTGCCTGATCTGTATTTCATGGTAAAACAGTCTAGTCAAGAACCCTGTAATAAGATGCAGAGTTTAGGCTAATGAGCTGTATGGAACAGATGAAATAAATCCAGCTCTTAGGGTCATTTGACAATGGGATTATTGCTACTCCTGAAAATGGGACTTCGGATGGGAAATGGGATTCTTGTTATTTATTGTCACTCACTGTTACAGGCTTTAAAAAAATCATTTTAATGAGAAGTTTTAGGAGATGGGAAGAGCTGTGCAGCGAAGGCTGCATAGAGTCAGTTATTTTATTTTTCTTCTAGTGATTTTGGCTAGAAAGTCATGCACTTCGTTGCATATATAAATTGAGCTGTTCACAGGGCCAGACCATTGTCCTCCATTCCGATGCACTGTCACCATCTCTACATTTTAGAGCAAGCTCGCCCTCCCTGCGAAAGATGCAAATGTTCCTCCCAATTTGTTAAAATCTGGCAGGCTGCTTTTTTTCATTCTCACCACTGGGGCATGAGCAGGCTAGAAAGGAGGAAGAGATGGAGACTCTACCTCAATTGGTAGAGTAATTGGTTCACTTCTATATTTTTACATCATTGCATTCCAGTACCCTGGAACTGGCAGCCCCTTGTCTGACTAGCAGTTTCCCCTTTAAGCAGAGTCCCAGGCAGGAGGTGGCACTTCTCAGCTCTGTGCCTTACGTGGGGTTGCAGTGTCTCTTTTAAATTGCTACATTAATGAAACTGAACTTTCTTATTTTCTTGTTTCCCACCCCCTTTACTGCCCTCTAATGAGTAAGGTTCTGAACAGGCAGAGGGGATATTCAGCCTGACGGGAGGAGGAGTCCCAGCTTGGGGTATGGTAACTGGCTTCAGCCAAGATGTAACATGGTCGCGGAACCACAGGCGTGGAGGAACCTCTTGTAGTCCATTTCCCGGCCCAAGGCGGTATCAGTGAAACTTATGTCATCCTTGGGAAGTGGTTATGCAGTTGGTTATTGGTTATTGATTATTTGTGCATTAGTATAGTATCTTATACTTGCCTGTATTGAGGCGTGCTCTTATTTTTCCCAGACCTCCAGCTTCTCACAGTTATGTTGAATTCTAGACCCATCTTCTAGCTTACTTCCTTTCCAGTGAAGTAAATAACTTCTGAATTTACATGTGCATGTGTTCTGTCCTCTTATACAGGTCACTGTGGAAGAGGTTGCATTTTCCATTTTGTTCTTAGTCTGTAATATTTGCACTTGGCCATGCTGCTGTTTCTTTTGGAAAAGTGAATGTTTTATTTGAGTATAAAGCTAATTTTGTTGACAGGCTGGCTATCAGATCACTCAGCAAAGAGTTCCTATTGCGGTGAATGGAAGTCTGTCATACAGTCTCTGCGTAGACAACAAAATGAGCCAGATGGTGACCAAAACTGTGAGGATTAAACAAATTCAGTTGGAACAAGACAGTGGAAAGAGTCTCCATGATGACACAAGGAGCCAGACTCTCGTTGACTTGAATAGGGCTGGTAGGCTTCAATTATCTTCCTATTTTTCTCCTCCTTTCTCTGTAAGATGAGTCTTTAAAGGTATATGGGTGGTGGGGAACGGGTGAAAAGTAAGAACAGCCTGATATATCTGTCCTTGAAAATAAAAATTCATCAAAATTAACATTACACTTGAAGCAGGGGAATACTTGAGTTTTTTAATGGCCAGTTGAGCTTTCCCGTCGCTGTTGGTTGATGGCAATTGGCAATAGCAAGCTAGAAATCTGTTGACTCCAGTTTGCTCAAAACTGAGTATGTCAGTCACATACAGCCACTCAGCTATTTAAGCTCTTGCCACTGTACGTATCGTCTTTAAAAAAAATAAAATATCACAGCCTTACTGAATCAAGTTTGTGTATAGAAGGAGCAGCTGTTGGAATTTGCCAGTGCCTGAGTCAGACATTTCTTTTAATTATTAGCTTGGAAAAAAATGTAGATTTTTCTCTTTAAACTTTGAAATTGTAAATGGGATGAAGCAAATCAGCGCACAATATGGGCAGCAACCTGAGCGGCCTAGCCTAACAAGGGACACTGTGCTCTGGCCCATTGAAGTTAAGGGCTGTGGCAGCTCACACTCTTTGAAAGCTGGGTCCCAAAGCTAAAAAGTAGACTACATCTGTTTACAGTTCTGCCTGTTCCAAAATTAGTTTAAGATAAATAATATGAATATGGAATCGGATTGACTTTAAATGGGAGCTGTCCTAGAGAAAGTCGGAAGAGGAATGTGTCCTCCTGATCTGGATGTCATCAGAGGGTGGAGGACTGTCTGTGGTTTGTCTGTTCCTTTAACAAAATAGGAGGGAAAGTGTTTATAGCAATCTGCGGCTAGGCCCATAGTGACAGTTACTAAATAATACATGGGGATTTATTTTTTTCAAAAAAAAGCACAAGTGCTTTCACGTGTTTAGCCAGTTGCGCTCTAATATGCCAAGATCAAAAGCTATTGTTGAAAACCTCCTGTTTCTTTCCCTGGTAGGAGTCGGCCTCATGGAGGTTGTCATGGAGCCTGATATGTGCTGTGGGGAAGAAGCAGCTGCAGCAGTCAGAGAGCTTCAGCTCATTCTTCAAACGCTTGGGAGCAGCCAGGCAGTCATGGCAGGTACAGAGGGGGAAGGGCACGTTCCCTTGTCACCAGTAATTCTCTGCATTTGCAGGAGTTCTGCAGCTTCTGGTTATTTTGCTCTGTGGTTGCTTATAACACATAGCCTTTTCTAGCGGTTGTTTTTACAATCCTCAGAGCCCGTCCTTAATGTCTGCCATACTTCAGGTGTCCTTATGGGCCTTCCTCTGCAGGCATTTGCAGTGCTAGATTTTATATTGCCTCACACAGCAATTTGACAGGACAAATGTAGGCAGGAGGGAATGTCTCCAGGGTTCTTGTGGTGTTTCTCCCTGCCTGTCCTCATCTTGCTTGCCACAGTGCTGCAACACAGAGAGCTGTAGGAAGGATTAGTTGTAGAATATGGAAGTATTGGACAAAGTAGCTGGAGTGTGGACCATCTTGTAAGTTGTGTGTCAGGTCTCAGCTAGTCATAAAATGGGTGTAGGCAGTAAACTCGTGCTGGTGTCATGGGTGAGGTGGAGTAAACAACAGCACATAGCAGATATGGGTGCTGGGATTCATTCAAGATCTAATGAGACGGCGGCTTTTACCCTACTTGATTATTTCACACACTCACCCTGTCTTTCCCTCTCCTCCAGCATTATGTTCACTAGGTCTTAATTTCTCTTCCCACTAGATCGTCGCTGCTAGTCTGGGGAGGTGGGCCAGAAAACTGTATTGGTTCATGCCGTGCAGCAGGCTTGCAGATAGCAGTCTGAGATGTTAAAGGCCAAGGTCCCTAGGCATCCCCTGGCATTTGTCTCCGTGCATCTCCCTGATCTTTGGGATCCTCCCCACCTCCAGGATCTCTAGCCAAGATCACTACTGTCTTTCTCAGACCATTTCCTCTTTTGGGAACCCCTGCTTTTGGCACCAACTCTTCTTTCTGGAATGCTAAGGCTCCAGTTTTCCCAATAGGTGAAGACATGTAGAAGTGCAATGTGTGATCAGTCTCCTGAGTGGTGATTCTGTTTCATGTCTCTATTAACTGGAGGATTCAAGTCATGCCACTTTTGCTCAGTCCTAATGTTACCAAAATTTACAACCAGCTCATGGTTACAACTAGCAAATAGCAGGCTTCTGCTTGAGAGTTTGAAAGTACAGATTTGGGCATTCATCCCCTCCAGACATACACCAATTAGAAGCTACCCCTTAATGCTCACAGCGTAAGCTATATTTTTACCTGTGACAGTTGGCCTGGCAACAAATTCAGTCCATAGCATAAGTGGATGCCTCTCCTAGAGAACCGAGTCAGAGTGGTCCATGTATCACCCAATAAATGAGATCCAATGAATGTTGGCTAGTGATGCAAATCTGATTTAATGTAGGGGGAAATAATAATTGCTGGACATCTTTTCTCACACTAGTGTTACACGTGTCGAATGGGGCACCGTTGTTACTATTAAGCAACCAGTGTGCATGCTTCTTCAAAGGCCCTCGTGGGCATACATACGTACCATCATTTATCACTGCTGAATTGGGCCCTAAGATTGCCATGGGAATTGCACTATGGCTTCTTTTATTGCAGTGAGATTTCCAACTTTGGAGGAGAACTCCAGTGTTGGGAATATTTTTCCTCCAATATTTAAAAGTATTTGATTTTTTTTTTTTCCAAGGTGATGTTTTTAGGGGCTTTCTACTGTGGTTTTCCATCATCATAATTACTTTCTTTCAAATAAGGGCTTTATATTCTCATATTTTATCTTCATTCTGCTTGTGTGTTCAGTGAAGACGAGTGCCCAGTTATATCAGGTGTTATTTCATTAACAATAAATAGATAAAAAGATGATTTCATTGCAAAGTGAAAGGAGAAGAAGCTGGACCTAAAGGACAAAAGCTTGTTTCAGAACACTTGGGGCCTGGCTTTCCTTTCACATATGCCCAATTAATTTCATTGTCTTTTCACATTGACACCTACATCCAAGTAGAAGCAGGTCGTGTCTCAAAACGAAGCAAGGGCAGGACAAGACTATTCCTCCTTTGGAACAAGTACTTATTTCACCCCAAAGAGGGAGCACATGCAAAACACTTCTCTTTCAAGAGTTGTTGGGTCATTCCAGCACCTTTGTCCTTCATTTGCATGTCTGGCAAGAATCTGTGAAAACGGAGGAAATTAGTGCGCTATAGTCCAGCCTGCTTTTACAAAGTGTACCGAGGCCTCTCTGGTAAACTTACATCTGTTGACCAGAGCGATTCTGAAGCTGTAGACGTCTTCACAGGTTTAACTCCGAGCTATTTTGCACTTGCTTTCATAACGTTACTGTATCTAAACAGTGTTTGTGTTTATTTCTTCTTATCTGTATTTGAAATAAATTTAAAAAAAAAAACAAACAAAGGCAGGCTACACGTTCACTCTGCAATATGAGGAAAATTATGTTTCTTTCTAATATAATGTCTCCTATTTGTTTATTCCCACCAGTTGAATAACTGGCAAGCCTTTTCTTCTCAGAAGGGAAGTCTTTAGAGGGACAAAACTTAGAAAGATACAATTACAAGTTACTTGTGGTTGAGTCATTAAAGATCTCTAAGGGCATTGTTCCATTTTGGACTACAAGTGCAGGATCCCTTTATATAAAACGTTGTATTCAGTTTCAGGTTTTGGCAGCCACGGAAATTTGGGGCAGGGGGGAGATCACAGTTTCTTGAAGGAGAGGAAGAAAATTACAAAAAAATCTGCTACTTCTCACATTTTGTCCTTGAGCTGTAAATTTCCAAGAACACCTTAGTAAATCTGTTCAACATAGCTGTAAGTTCTTGTGTTCTGTGCTAGGGTAGTATATATCCATCAAATTGTAATTCCAAAAGGTATTTTTATGCTGTTTTCAGAGGAATGGAGGCTCACAATCCACCACTTTAAATTGCTTGTATAATTCTGCCCTTTATTTAAGAGCTGTGAATCAGAAGCTTTTTTCACTGTATGGCTTAGAGGATCTGTGCTGCACTGCACCATGCAGTTTTCTCTGAGAGGAATTATGAGCAGTAATTTTTTAAAAAAGGTAGTATTCTCAGAAAATTCTGAATGATTGGAGGCACTATCTTGAGAGGGAATCACAAACAGAATGTTATGAAGAGGTGGTTGTTACTCCTTTCTGAACATATGGAGGTCTGCTAGTAATGCTCTGCACACACCATGCGGTTTATTAATGCATGCCAGGGTTTTTACTCTGGTTTACAGGGCAGACTATTCTCTTGATGAAGTTTCCTTTTACAGAGGGTCAGCTGAGAGTGGATGCCAATGTTTCTGTGCATCACCCTGGAGAGCCTTACGGAGTGAGGACTGAAGTGAAGAATATCAATAGCGTACGATTCCTGGCAAAAGCAGTAGGTAAATGATTGTTGCTTCGTTACAGGAGCGCTGTAGATATTTTACGTGGTCTGACATGAAGTATGTGAGGCTCCTGAGTGCAGTAACTGGCCTTAAATGCCCTGCCTAGCTTCACCTGGGTGTCTCATCCATGCACCTTTCCCGTGGGTCCAGAAGTCCCATTTAAGCTCAGGCTGAGGCCTTCATACTGTGCCTGAGCTACATCCCAGGTGTGCCAGTTGTCAGTCCTGTCTCCTGACGGACCCTGGACCTGTCCCGTTGTCTTGTTCCCCACGCTGTCTCTGGACTGACTCCTGCTGCTTCTGACTGAACTCCCTGGGTGAACCCTGGACCCATCTCATCCCCTCACCTTGACTGAAGCTGTCAGTGGGCCCTGTTAGTAGCACATACCTCTGCCCACGCTGTTCAGACCAGTGGGACTGCAGCGGGCAGTCAGGGCACTGCCTCTGCTGTGGTCACCCACGGCTCCTGCCTTCTCCCCCTTTGCGGGGCAGCCCCACTCCTGCTGCTTCCTGAGAGAATAAAACTTAGTATGGGGTGCTGTGGGGACAGCAGCTGTGTTAGTCTCGGTTTTCTTGCAGAGGTAACCCTCTGCCTGCAAGAAGAGTAAAGCGGATGATTCAGCGCCTAGCACGTCTAGTGCTGAAATACGTTAGCAGTAGCTGTGTCCTCTAGCGGAGATGACTGCTTTCCACCGAGTATGGCAGGAAGTTCAGGTGCAGCTTGGGTAGGAGCAAGAAAGGATGATTATTACATCTCCAAAAAAAACCTCAACTGAGTGATGGGAAGGTCACTAGGAATTTACAGCTTGGCTGCAGTGCCTGGGAGAAAGTGTTTTCTGTTTAGAGGGAATGAAAGAAGATGAGGAAAACATACCAAAAAAGGAACAGTGCTGGAGAGAGAGTGACTGATAATTCTGCCTCTAACTACCGCTGTCTGTTTCATCAAGGATGAAACAACAAACTATTCCATTATTGCGTAGCAGTGAAAAATGAAATAGTGGAGTGTACAAAAGCTAATAGTGCAGTATAACAAGCTTATTCTTTTTTCTTTTGCTTCTGTCAGACTATGAAATACAGAGGCAAATTGAAGAACTTGAAAATGGAGGCACAATTCTGAATGAAACAAGAGCCTTTGATTCCAAGCTTGGGTGAGTGTTTATTTTGGCAGAACATCAGGAATAGCAGCTTTAGAGTGCCAGGGATACCTAGCGATGCGATCAGGAGAGGTTACGTAGTATTGCTCAACTTCTGTCTTCTAAAGCTAATGCTCACAAGCATAGTCTCCTCACAGGTAGTAATTTATTCTTAAAGTCGAGTTTTTTACAAGGGGTTGTGTGCTGCATCAAGCAGTGTCTGTGAAAATGACTGCCCTCTTACATAGACACGTTCTGTGAAGCGGCCTTAAGCAGCTCTCCTGATCTGCATGAGGCAAAGTTTTTGGTTTGTGTTTTTGGCATAAAACTAATTCTGTGGTGTACCACTTACCACATCTTCCTTGTTTTGTTTTTATTTTAGGTGCACTGTACCAATGAGAGACAAAGAAGGAAAACAGGATTATCGGTAGGTTTGGTGTTTTGTGTTTTGTTGTTTGTTTGTTTGTTTTTTTTTTAATGAACATTTCAAGAACTGAGAATTTATTTCATTTCTTAAGTGTAGATAATGTGATGAGCATACAAAGTTAGCATAGTGAGTATGTATGGGAGGTTTACCATCCACTGGAAGAGACCTATCAAAATCAGAGCTAGTCTGGACAGTTCAGATCTAGAACTGTATCTCATCTCTGCTAAAACCCGTAGACCTTTGAAGGTAAGTTGAAGGTTTGCTACGTAGCCAGTACACAGGTATTCTTAGGAATGCCAGGCATAAAACCTAGGAATGTTCTGAGTTCAGCATTGCTCCTGCTTCAAGAAAATACAGAGGGAAGTGATTTTTGGATACCAGGCTGTGCCTCTCCATGCTTAAATTCTGTGGTCATAGATCACAATCACTGTTTGAAAATCCTCCTATTGAAAGGTGTCAGCATTCAGAGGCAGATTTCTACCTTAAGATCTCTGTAGACGTAACGAAGATGTTACCTTGCTGCGTACTTCTTGCCTTCCAGCAGTGTGAGACGACAGCCATCAAACCATAACCAGCCACCCCAGAAGGATTTAGCCAGAGGGTGAGGGGACGAGGCACAGGTCCATTGGGAAGCGGTGCTGCTGGGAACACAGCTGCTTCGTGCCCTAGCACAGGAGGTCATCGCAGTGGTGTCTGGGTGGGTGGGAAGGAGTGATGCAGCTCAGGGACTGCTCGCAGCTCTGGGCACCCCCTCCCTGCTCTGTGCGTGCCTGCCTCCTCCCCTGGGAGGGCTGTCTCAGCGCTGATCCTCCTGGTAGCCCCCTCCGGTAGTCCCCTAGCTTTGCACCCGCAGACAGTCTTCCTGTTACTCCCAGCCTTCCCTTCCGGCTGGAGAGCTGTAGTTCCGCCAGATAGAGCCACATACATTCTACCGCTGGTCTTACCAGAGCAGAGCAAGGATTTTGAAAACATCTCACAAACTTTAAAATGAAATCAGCTTTTTGAATTATTGTCTGTAGAAATGCAGCAGAAAAGGCAGTGATTGCTTTGTGAATTCCTTACCATAGGGGCTGGCATGAGGCTTATTTAACAAGACTAATTTGAACAAATGCAAAAGAAAATTCATGAAAACGTAGGCAAAACTGGTGAATCTAAGATATTTCAAATAAACCCCAGAAAGATTATTACTATTACTAAGATTATGATCATTATTAAACTGTGTTTTTCAGATTTTTTTATAACTTTTGCACATTATATGTTAAATCTATATTTAGGCAGAATTGAAATAGAAATTATTATAGTAAATGTAGAGAGTGCCCAGTATCCTTTATTCTGATATTTTTGAACCCCTCATTTGATCATGTAAGAGTGAGGTTTCTGCTTCAATCGCAGTTATTCCAGTGGTTTGAATTGGCCTTCTCTTTAAGGGAGCCCTTTGTTCTGTGACAGCACCCTGCTGAGCGCAGTAACTTTGCTTTTAGCACAGCCTGAGATTTCGTCAAGATTTTTGAACTTAGTCTGGCAAAGGTTACAACCGGCCCAGATCACTCCTGTCAGTCTGGGTTTTTCCCTGCCAGTCCACTCCTGTTTTTGTCCAGATCCACAATTCATGCTTGATGCCTAGAGGAGTGGGTTGTTTCCATATCTATTCTTATTGTTTTAATTGTTTGGGGGTTTTTTTTAATTATCATTTTGCGTGCAGAAGTGTTAATTACCCCTTGTCTGTCATCAGCTCTCTGACAATCAGTGTCAAATACTCAAAGAAAGAAAACAGAGGCTTTGCAGCAGTTCAGGGGCTGATCTCTTAGTACTTAACAGTGAGATACCAAGTCATGAATTTTTAATGTTTTGTTTAGTTGATATAGTAGTACGACTTCCAGCTAAGTATGAACTTGTGATAGAAATTTTATTTCTTGTTGTTTAACTTCTGACTGAAAATAATTATAAAGGAGTTTTTCTTCATTTCTATTAGGTTCATGCCAGAGCCAAACCTTCCCCCATTGATTCTGTACGATGCAAAATCTTTACCAGCTAATATGAACCATCAGCAAGTGGTAAATATTGATTGGATTCATGAGAGACTTCCTGACCTCCCCAGTGTGAAGAGAGCAAAGCTTGTTGAACAGTATGGAATTCTTCCTGAACATAGCTTCACCTTATTGGTAGGTCTATTGATAAGTGCTAAAGTAAGTCTAGAAACTTCAAAGTTGCATGGTTTTTGAAAAGATACACAAATTTCATATTAACCAGCTGTCAGGTCTCATGGATGTTTTTAGTTGGAAACCTGTCCACTGCATACGTTATACCTTAGAGCCATATACTTAGAGTGGTGGGGAAAAGAAACCATACGCAGTGCTTCGAAAAGTTTTTCTCATGCAAGGTGCAGTCAAATAACTATTATTTAATATTGATCTTGTCTGTCTACACATGGATGCACCGGTGACTGACTGCAGCAAATGTACAGCTAAAAAAAACTTGTCTGCAAGTGCCTGCTCTTGTCTTTGGGTCTGGTACAAGTCTGGGCACGTTGTCAGTATTTAACAAATTAATAGATGTGGTTTCCTGACTGCAGAAGCAAAACCCAAAGTTTAAATCTTGCAGCTTCAGGAGCCTGTTGATCTGGCTTCCACATTATTTGGGAAAAAAACAAACAAATAAACAACACCCACCCCCCCAAAAAAGCAAAACAAAACCAAAAACCCCCAAAACCCAGTAATAACAACAACAACAACAAAAAAAACAAACCAAAGAAAACCCCAAAAAACCTACCAAACCAAAAAAGACAACAACAAACTCCAGGGTTTTTCTTAGGTAAATACACAAAATGATTGTACAACGTCAACTTTGACCTCCAAGTTTAATTTACCAGGGCTGGGTTCAGAAGAGGGGATGGGAAAGAAAAGGAAATATAGATATAAATAGGGAAGTGACAGAAAAACCTCATACCTTCCAAAATTATTCTAAAAGACTTCAAGCTTCTTAAATACAAACTGCATGATCTCTTCTGTGCCAGTGATGACTCGGGGAGGGGTTACTATGCCCATCCATGATCAGGCATTTCTCAGCCAGCTGAGCCAGGACAGTGTCCTGCTTTGGTTATCTCTGTCGTCAGTGGAGACAGAAGGAAAGGGGCTTTAGAGCAGGATTCAGAGCTGAGCCATAAGTACTTTAAATTGTCCTCTGGAGGAGTTTCTTTCCTTTGACTACAAATGCAGGGAGAGCAATGCACCTAACTTAACTACCTAATATCCCTCCTTTGTGCGCCTGTAATTTAATACACTTGTACAGAAACTGGTTCTACAGAAAAAAAAAATGGTTCTTCCTTCTGCAGAAAGCTGTTAGGAAAGCTGCCTTTGTGGTGGTGTGCCATTTTAGTGGGTTGCAGATCTTTACTCTCTGGTGGGCAGGTGAGACATGTGTCTCATCGAAGCCATGAGGCTGCAGTAGAGCCTTGAGGTGTCAGTAGTTCTTACCTTTCTGTTTTGTTCTATAAGCTGCAGAATGTGATTTCACT
>KL285719.1:0-14265 GCA_000699545.1 Podiceps cristatus
AAGAACAGGAGAAGACTGTATGTGTACCCAAAGGTGTAGATTTTCCTGCAGTTGAGGAATAGTTAAAAAAATATATTTAAAAATAAAATAAAACAAATATAAATCTAAAAAGCAAATATGTGGCTCAAGTAAGTCCAATCCATACATGTATTGACTCCTGTGATATCTGTCATCACTCACTTTACGTAGATGCAAATGTCTCTACAGCACACTCAGTTATATCTGAATTGAAACCAATTAAGTCTTTTTGTAGTGTATCCTTTTAAACAGATTTTACACATGTACCCTTAGCTAAATCATGTAAATTGGAAGCCTCATGTAGTCAATGGTACAAAACAGGAATGCTTTTTGTGCTGCTGACCCTACTGCTTCCATTATACATTAAAGAGTGTCAAAACTTTAAGAGACTTGTAAGTGTAAATGTCACAACTACTGCAGGCATTTTAAGTGATTATTATTTGAAGTTATTATTCTTATCCGAATAAGGATAGGGGACTGGATCATCTCCCTTATGGGGAAAGGCTGAGGGAGCTGGGGCTGTTCAGCCTGAGGAAGAGAAGACTGAGAGGGGACCTCATCAATGCTTATCAATATCTCAATATCAGATGTCAAGAGGATGGGGCCAGACTCTTTTCCATGGTGCTCAGTGACAGGACAAGGGGCAACAGGCACAAGCTGGAACACAGGAAGTTCCATATAAACATGAGAAAACACTTCACTGTGAGGGTGACCAAGCCCTGGCACAGGCTGCCCAGAGAGGTGTGGGGTCTCCTTCTCTGGAGAGATTCAAAACCTGCCTGGACACGTTCCTGTGCAGCCTGCTCTGGGTGACCCTGCTCTGGCAGGGGGTTGGGCTAGATGATCCCCAGAGGTCCCTTCCAACCCTTATCACTCTGTGATTCTGCGATTCTAATATTCCTAATGGTTTCTGAAGCCATGTTCTTCAGACAGGAGAGTGATACCAGAGGTGTGTAAATTATAGCAAAGCAGAGGAACTTTGAGTCATCGGTCTCTTTCAAGCTTGGCAGGTGATATTACTGATTAGACAATCATTTTGCAATGCCTTTGTCCCAGTTTTTGAAGTTGTAATGTATCACAGTGGAATTGATTTTCAAGTGGGGTTTTTTGGTGTTTTAAGTCAGGTATCCCATTTCCAGCTCTGGTCAGTTCCTTATGGTTCAAAGGAAGGTGAACTATCCTTTGTCTACTCTAATAATGGATTTAGACAGTTGTGCAATCCCTTTTTTGATAGCTGCAGGCAATACCAGCAAAGGTAACCATGCTGCTTGAGTAATTTCACTGGCTTTGTAGACAGGTTAGTGAGTGTACTTGTCTGTCGACAAATTAAAGGTGGAAAGATAGCGTATTGTCCCTTTTTACTGCTTAGTTCCTGACAATACATTTCACATTCTGTACCTTGGCAGATGTTAGCAACCTTCAACCGACCTCTGACAAAATATCGAAACTGAAACATTCGGCTCCAGCTTTTCTCATCCACCCTTCACTTATGCTTAATTACACTGTCTTGCTTGCTGTGTCCCAGTGGGCTGAAAGTGGAGGACCTTTTGCACATCAACACCCAGGCCTCATGTTTGCTTAAATTGTGTCTCCTTTCCCCAGCTAGCAGGAAAGGGGAATGACACTGTGCACTGTCATGAAGACTGAGCAGGAACAGCTGCATCAGAAGTAGCAGAAAAAAGGTTTTTAAAAGCAGTGCAGACTCTTAAAGGGAAGAGAATGCTTTGCTTTGGATGCTCTTCTGCTTTCCTGAAGCAGTGGTAATGCAATAACAGTAGAATAATATCCAGAAGACAAGTATTTCATTTTAAATTTTATGATAACATATAATAAACAAAGAGATTAGTTTTTATAGACAGATCTAGCAGCGCAAAAGATTTAGTTTTTAAAATTACTATGACAGAAACAGACTTGGAGCCTCAAAAGACAAAATTCCAATGTTGCAATTGTATATACATGCTTAATTTTACTCAAAAAAATCTCTTTAAATCATGGATATTTGGACTTGAGTAAAATCTGCTTTTTTTTTTTTGTTTGTTTGTTTTGTGAAGCTATGTCTCTACTATGACATGTTTTAAACCCCTATAGGCAGCTCAGCCCCATACCACCTCCTGCTTACTCCCCCTCAGTAGGATGGGGGAGAGAATTGGAAGGGTAAAAGTAAGAATACTCATGGGTTGAGATACAGAGAGTTTAATAGGTAAAGCAAAAGCCACATGCACAAGCAAAGCAAGGGATTCATTCACTCCTTCCCACTGGCAGGCAGGTGTTCAGCCATCTCCAGGAAAGCAGGGCTCCGTCACATGTATCAGTTCCATGGGAAGACAAATGCCATCACTCCAAATGTGTGTGTGTGTGTCCCTTCTTCTTCCCCCAGCTTTACGTGCTGAGCATGATGCACATGGTGTGGAATATCCCTTGGGTCAGTTGGGGTCAGCTGTCCCAGCTGTGTCCCCTCCCAGCTCCTTGTGCACCCCCAGCTCCTCGCTGGTGGGGTGGGAAGCAGAAATGGCCTTGATGCTGTGTAAGCTCTGCTCAGCAACAGTTAAAACATTGCTGTGTTATCAACACTGTTTTGCTCATAAATCCAAAACATAGCCCCATACTAGCTCCTATGAAGAAAATTAACTCAATCCCAGCCAAAACCAGTACATACTGGTAACTTAAACAGTGCCAGACAGTGGTCCAGTTGCTGGAGCTAACATGTAGAATAATCCTCTATATTGTCAATGTCTTCCAGTTGACTATACTGTTATATTGCTAGAACTATCTTTAGTATCCTTTTAATGTAAGCTAAATAAAGAATTCCTGGACATCCAAACATTTCCTTGGAGAAACATTTCCTTGGTCCAAAGACCAATTCCCAGTAGACAGTTTGGATGCTTTTTTAGAGTCTATAACCACTTAGTGGAAGCAAGCTGTTCTGCATCAGTTATCCTCCAGGTCATGGAAAGGGCCCAGGAGCCATTCAGTTCACCAGCACAGAAATAGGCTATGTGATCTTGTGAATACATGAAATGCAGTCTGCTAATGACTGAGGAAGACTTTAATTTACAGTGTGCCTTGTTGTTTGTGATTTGTATATTCTGTGTGTTGTCAGTCACCTTCCTGAGGCTAAAGAATTAATCATAGCTGCAGTGCAGATTTCTGAAACGGCTCAGAGTGAATCCCTGTGTGTAGGAACAGGACAAAACCTGTAATTTCTATTTAGTGTCAGGAGCCAGGTGCTTCTTGAAGACTATAAAATTGATTGAGCTTTTAATATGACTCTGCATTGCTAAAGCTGTTTCAAGAAAGAAAGTCAGATCACAAATAACCCGTGAGTTTACATGAAATCAGGCTGAAGCTAGTTCAATAATCTTGGCTTCTTGCCACCCGAGTTTCTCAAAGGATAGTAGTAAAAGTGCATATGACAATATATAACCATTTTATTGCTGTTAGTCAAATGTTTGGTTTATGGTTCTTCAAGCAACTTTTGACTGATGTATCCTTAAATTTTGCATGCATCTAATGCCAGTATACAGTATTTAGTATATTTTTACTAGAGGTAGTCAGTGCAGGAGTGTCCTAGGTTATGCTAATACAAAATGTTTTCCTCTTCTTATCCTCTAAAAGGTCTTTCACAGAAAATCTTTGACAGTCCCAATTTTTTCAAGGATTACACACAGCTTCTCAGCTAAAATTAACTTGGACCAATTGACTAACCAAAAACCAGTATTAAGAGTTTCTTTGATGGTACTGTGTAAAATTAGCATATGCATAGCATCTGTCTAACTGAAACCAAAATCACTTTCAGAGAAAGTGACCTGTCATAGCTATGTCTCAGGAGTTCATAGGAATGGGTGTGGCTCTACATCTTGCACTTGAGGTCAGTGAATGTGGGGTTTTTTTGTCAACCAAAGGTCTTATTTTGGAGCTACGTCTTGTCAGAGGAGTCAAAAAGTAGTATGGGGGGTTAGAGCTTTTCTGCTTGTCTGTCTCCTTTAGTGCTCGGGACACCTGAGGATTTCAAGAGTGAATCCATTTTCCCTATGAAAAATGTGACAGAAATCTTGTTAATAACTGATGAAGATACTCCTCTACATACTGCATGTTTTACTGTGCAGGGAAGTGCTCACAGTGGGGTGGGATCAAAAGAAAGCCTGTTCATGTCTAAGCAGTGGGAAGATAATAGTGATGTAAATGAACAAGAATACCACTCTCACAAACAAGTAAACAATTCACACCCTTAACATGCCTTTACATATAAGTTGCAGCATCTGTAGAATCATAGTATGGTTTGGGTTGGAAGGGATGTACTTCCATCATTTGCATCATCTACTTCCAACCCCCCTGCCATAGGCAGGGACACCTGACACTGGACCAGGTTGCTCAAAGCCCCGTCCAACCTGGCCTTGAACACTTCCAATTCCAGGGATGAGGCATAAACAACTTCTCTGGGCAACCTGTGCCAGTGCCTCACCACCCTCAGAGTTAAAATTTTCTTCCTTATAGCTAACATAAATCTACCCTCTTTCAGCTTGAACCCATTACCCTTTGTCCGATCACTACATGCCCTTGTCAGAAGCCCCTCTCCAGCTTTCTTGGAGGCCCCCTTTAGGTACTGGAAGGCTGCTAGAAGGTCTCCCTGGAGCCTTCTCCAGTCTGAACAGCCCCAGCTCTCTCAGCCTGTCTCCATAGGAGAGGTGCTCCAGCCCTCTGGTCATCATCATGGCCCTTCTCTGGACTCGCTCCAACAGGTCCATGTCCTTCTCAAGTTGGGGGCCCCAGAGATGGACACAATACTCCTCGAGGTGGGGTCTCACAAGAGCAGAGTAGAGGGGGAGAATCACCTCCCTCAAACTGGTGATCACATTACTTTTGATACAGCACAGCATACAGTTGGCTTTCTGGGCTGTGAGCGCATATTGCTGGCTCATGTCCAGCTTTTCATCAATCCTTTCAGATTTCCAAAGATGAAATCTTTCAATCCCAAAGATTTCATCAATCTTTCCCCAAGTCCTTCTCCTCAGGGCTGCTCTCAATCTATTCTTTGCCCAGCTAGTATTTCTGCTTGAGATCACCCTGACTCATGTACAGGACCTTGGACTTGGCCTTGCTGGACTTCATGAGGCTCACACAGGCCTCTCAAGTCTGTCAAGGTCCCTCTGGATGGCATCCCTTCCCTTCAGCGTGTCAACTGCACCACACAGCTTGTTGTAGTCAACAAACTTGCTGAGGGTGTACTTCATCCCACTGTCCATGTCACTGACAAAGATGTTAAACGGCATCAGTCCTAATACCAACTACTGAGGAATGCCACTTGTCACCGGTCTCCACTTGGACATTGAGCTGTTGACTGCAACTCTTTGAGGCCAACCATCCATCCAATGCCTTATCCACTGAGTGGTCCATTCATCAAATCCACATCTCTCCAATTTAGTGCCAAGCAAGTCATGCAGAATAGTGTCAAAGGCTTTGTACAAGTCCAGGTAAGTGATGCCAGTTGCTCTTCCCTTATCCATCAATGCTGTAGCCTTGTCATAGAAGGCCACTGAATTTGTCAGGCATGATTTTCCCTTAGTGAAAGTATGATGGTTGTCATCAATCACGTCCTAATTTTCCATGTGCCCTAGCATAATTTCTAGGAGGATCTGCTCCATGATCTTGCCAGGCACAGAGGTGAGACTGACTGGCCTGTAGTTCCCTGGATTTTCCTTTTTTCCCTTTTTTGAAATGGGGGTTATGTTTCCCTTTTACCAGTCAGTGGGAGCCTCACTGGACTGCCACAAGTTCTCAACTATGATGGATAGTGTCTTAGCAACTTCATCCACCAGTTCCCTCAGGACTCACAGATGCATCTCATCAGGTCCCATGGACTTGTCCAGCTTCAGGTTCCTTAGATGGTCTTGAACCTGATTAATGGTCAGGAGAGCTGTCTGCAAGGATTTTCAGCCTTAAATTGTAATTTCTGTGGCTGGTGTGATTTTATCACAGCATGCTATTTTTACAAGGCCCACTGAATTTATTGGAATGGCATTTGCTTTGGGGGCTGGGCATATCACAATATTTTGCAGCATAAGAGTCAGTAAATTACAGCACTCTCATTTAAACTCTATTTTTCTCATAAAGCAGATGAGCATTAGTACCCTCTATATTCATTCTTTTTCTCAGCTGCACAATTTACTAAGGGCCTTGGGGAATTATCTATAGTAACTCTCAAAGCTCTTTCTTAGTATTCAGCAAACCAGTTACTCCCTATTTACAGCTCCTTTTTCTTCATTGTTTGGTACAGTACATGATTTCTTAGACTTATTTCTTTGTATGTAATTGCTGATTTCTGCAAATATTTCACAAATAATTTGTCTCGCCTCCTCCAGAGCTGTTAATTAGTTACCCTTTTATACAATTTCTAATTTAATTGAAGCACACTTGCTAATTGTCTCTATATCAATGGTTGCATGTTTACTTTCAGCTATTCCTATGTTGTTCTCAAATACTTCTTAACAATAATTCAAAATACATGAGTCAAAAGTGTATGTTTTCCCAAGCATGGCATTATTATTAACTCAATTCTTCCATGCTGATGTAACTCTACTTCAAGGATGGCATATTAGCCTAGGGGAGTAGTTCTGGTTCTCAGCTGTTCATCCATGGGAATATTTATGAATCTGAACAGAAAAGAACTGAGACTTCCTAAGGTCAAAATATTTTCGCATCTTCCTTTGGTGGTAATGCACTGGGACACTTTTTCCATAGTATTATTTCTAAATACCACTTTCATTGCCTCAACACTGTTTAGTAACAATTTCTTTTTGTTTTGCACTTTTTTATGTCTGTCTGTTCTTGTGATTTCATCAGCAATGGTGCAAGAAACAAAGGGCACAATTCCCATACAAAGATTAGAGGGAACAAACATCTGTTCTTGCCATCTCTACAAATGCTGAATTTTCCTGGGTGGTTGGTTTTAGTATTTATTTTCTGCTACACTTTGCTTTTAAACTCAGATCTTTTACCATGCTTTTATGATTGGTCACATTTTTGTTTCTGGCATTCTGCTGTATTCAAAAGACTGTATTTTGTTTCAAAAGATGCACTGAGTGACATTAAATGCCTGTAGCCTCTTTTTCCTCAATAGCTATGTGAATAGCTTACATCTTTTAAGCCTGTCATACTGATTACCACGTTTTTGCCACATAACATCTGAGACAAAGCTGATCAATAGAATAATGGTTACTGCACTGCAGTCTGCGAGGCGGATTTGCAGCTTGGCCTCCATAAGGTTGTCATCATCAATAGCAAGGGAATGGTTGCGCAGCTGATTTGCAGCAGTTCTCAACGTGTGTTAATTAAACCTGTAATATAGCTGCTAGGCAGCCAGATTTGCAGCCCTCCTGGACAGCACTCATGTAGCAGTTCAAAATATGGTAAAGAAAAGTGAGATGCAATAACTAACACATATATACAAAATTAACACGATTCCACATTCTCTTTTTAGGTGAAGTAAGGCATCTGAATGCCAAACTACTATTCCAAAATCCTCCCTTCTTCTCTTATTCTGTGTAGTTCTATCTGGCATTTCACAATCAGGTTTCAAGGGGCAGATCCCCAAAAGCTATTTCTGCATCAGTCACCCCTACAATCCCATTGGTGTTAGCATTTTCAGGACTCACCTTCAGCAACAGTAACTTAGAAAGAAAAAAATAGTGACGAAATTGTGTCACATAGTTTTATTTAAAGAATACTTATGAAACACCTGATTCAGGAATAGATATAAGTCTAGTTTGGAATAGAATTAGAAGAGGATTATGCATTTTAACATAAATCTTAAATCTTTTTGACTACATCTAAACTATTATTTGTCCATGTGCTTAGTTATTACTTCTCTGTGAAAGGTGAATTTTATTTGCTCAAATACAGATATTTGTCTAAGTCTGTGCCCATATGTGTCGCGACTCACAATGGAACAGAAAACTACAGAAACCACTGAACTCAGTAAGCAGCAGCACTAAGAAACGGTGGTTTGAAGGGATGTTTGAGACAGACTTCAGGTTACGCAGTAGCCCTTTCTTTGGAAAGCCTTTGCACATAATCTAGTTAGTCAGTGATGTGTGTGTTTAGGTGGAGGAAGATTTAGTCCCAGGAATCAACTCGGGAATGGCTGAGTTCTGTGTTAATTGTCTTGTGGTGAACAGATGGAACACCAAAAAGTGGTAATGTTTGATTTTCTTGGGAGTGATAGCAGGAGTGGGGCACAATACATTGAACTTCAGTAATACTGCTCAGTCTTTTCAATACAGGTTTGGTGACAACTGGCCATCTGTGGCTGCTCTCTCTTTTTCTTTTCTTAGTCTGCTTATCCTTGAATGAATTGTGTTACTAGGGTCTAGGATCTCTCACTGTGTAAGCAACATCAGTCCACTGGGAATTGTAAATGAAATCATAGAATCATAGAAAGGTCTGGGTTGGAAGGGACCCCAAGGATCGCAGATTTCCAACCCCAGGCCTGGACCTACACAAGGTTGCCCAGGGCCCCATCCAACCTGGCCTTGAACACCTCCAGGCATGGGGCACCCACCACCTCTCTGGGCAGCCTGTTCCAGCACCTCACCACTCTCTCTGGAAAAAACTTCCCCCTAATATCTAATTTAAACCTTCCTTCCTTCAGCTTTAATCCATTCCCCCTTGTCCTGCCATTTTCTACCCTTTTAAAAAGCTGGTTCCCCAATGTAGTGTGGGATCCCCTCCTCTTTTTCAGAAGGTATCAGCACCTGGGAAAGAGCCTTAAGCAACTTGAATGCCTTCTGGAAACCCATACACCACTTTTCTCATCCTTTGGTACCTCGCTGGGGCAGTAACAGTATTCTTAACCAAATCAAGAAGAGGACAAAGCAGCCTACCTCAGCCTCTTCCTTTGTCCATCACAGCACTGAAAAGACTTTGAAGACAGTTTTAACCCTATTCTGTGAAGGGGCTGAGAAGAAGGACATTTGCCAAGGCACAGTACCACTGGGTGGTCTCAGAGTGAGGCAAGACTGCTCAGCTCTGGACTCTGCAGTGTGATAAAGCCAACTGTAAAATTACCATGATCCCATCTTAGATCCTGGTAGCATCAGCACTTGATACTGATACTGTGGGTTGCAGTTATAGTTTGCTACTGCAAGGTAGGACATTTAATCATGTCGCCACTGCTTTTAAGTACTATCACCAGTCTGCAACCACCTATCATCAGTCTGCAACCACCATGAGTCGAGGACTACAGGAGGGGAATGCCCTGCCTGCAGCCCCTAGGGTAAGTGGCACTGGAACAGAAAACAACAGCACTGATCAGGATGGAAGGACTAAAGATGTCTGTTGTGCAAATGGTATAAAAGAGCAGCTGTGGGTCTTAGTGCGAACCTCGGTGCTGCTTAGAGTAGTAGCACATCACAGAGAGAGATTGACTTACTTTAGAGGCATCCTTGAGAGGAAAGCAGAAGAGAGATCATTCTTTTAACTGCAGATGAAGTTTGGCAGAAGCAGGACTGGAAAAGTGAGAGTTCAATATAAAAGCTTTATAACAGCTAGTCAAGGAGTAGGTTGAGCAGAAAGAAAAGCAGGTGTCTGCCTCATGTCGTCTTCACAGAGCTTGGGCCTAAAAACCGTGGCTATCATATTTTACATGCCTGAGTGGAAACTTTGCATACTGCCACTGAGGACCCTCAGATTCTATTCTCTGCATTCATAAAACATTTCTATTGCCTCTCTGAAAGAGAACAAATCAGGAAACAGATATTGCATATATTGCACTGTATAAATAGGTTCACCAAGCAGACTTTTTGATTAGAGTTCTCTCTGTTGAACAGTTAAGCTAATGCTGGCAATGATTTATGAGGAAGCAAAGATTCTATATTTGTTTATAAAAAGTATTTCTTAGTCAGTTGGAACAACGAACAAACTGCTGGATATCATAGAGAGGCTAAAATTGCATATAATCTGTTTGTCATTAATAATTTGATTTGCTCTAGTTGTTTAGTTATATGTGCAAATCTATTAAACATTATGTACATTGTTATAATGTGCTTATATCTGTGCTTACAAAAAAGAGGGTCCTCATTTTCGAGCTAACCATACAAACCAAAAGGCAATTAAGCTAGGTATTGCATGGTACTTCAACTTGTAGTATAATTGCGATAGTATTTATAGGACATAAATAACTCTGTAATTGCTGGATTTTATGGCTAACTTTCTACGTTATAACAATTAAAATATTACAGAGTAATTACATGAATAAAATTATTTGTGCACCACAAAATCAGACTTTCATCTACTTTGGGTTTATGTAATGCACAAAATCTTACACAGTCTTTTTACTGTATAAAACTGTGCTGTTTACTGGAGTGGCTCAGATCTAACCCTTACTCAACACAACAGAATGATTTAGATACAGATATAGACATAGATATAGATAATCTATAGATATAGATTATATAGATATTTGGGTAAATATATATAAATTCCTAAAATATGTCTGCCTCCTCACCAGTCTATTTCATGTGAAGGCTTAACGTCTAGAACTCTGACCTACAGGCTCACAGAGTGACTGAAATAATTTGAAAATCAACGGGATTTCTTTTCTCTCTTAAGATACAATGACTCTAGAGACATGCATTTCTTTGAAATAGTCTTGTAAAAACTGTTAAAAAAGGAACTACAAATTCACAGCCCAATAATTGAGAGTTATTTGCCTTTGTTTTATCCCCAGATATTTTGTTTCACTCCTCTCCTCCCTCTGCATTATGCTAGTACAAGTATTTGTGTAGTTGTTCTGTTAAAGGTTGCTGAAAAACAACTCAGCAGAATTAAATTAGTTACATCTTGGGATTAATTTGCTTATTTAGTTCTTTGGCACAGCTAGAAAAATAGATATGCACATATAACACAGGAACTGGATAGGGAGGATGAAGAAACAGGTGACTGGGGCAGGGAAGGAGAGGTGGCCATTGCTTAAACCATCTCTAGTAGTGGAAGAAATGCATCTGTAGTTCTGAGTGCTCCAGTGAAGTCACAGAGCTCTTGCTTCTCAGATTTCTGTAATTCTGTTTCATATGTAAGGCTTTCCTCGTGGATTTTGAGCTTTGGGGTTGGACCTCAGGCACCTCATAATGTACTGCTGCACCACACTGCATCCACAGCTCCATCTACACCATCCAGCCCTACTCACAGGGAGGTAATTGTGTGCTTGTGCACAGCCTTCGATGCTGAGGGTGTTCCACACGGATGCGGTGAAGTCTGAGTGGTGGCATTTTCAGGACTGGAGATTTGTACCACAGACTTTCTCCCATTCCTTCATACTATTGAAATCCAATTTAAGGAATTATTCTCTGTTTCTGAAAAGAAGCAAATTAAGGAATCGGAAATCTTAAGGAAATGTCTATGAAGTATTTCAGCTGTTGATAATCACTTTGAGACTCACCTAGGAAAGCAATAACAAAAGTTATTACCGTTTGCGAGTCCTCTGAGGGTCTGTGTGAAATGAGTTAGTGTTCATCCCTGTTTGTAGTGGACAGCTTTAACCACTACTGCCCTGTGCTTGTATCCTCATTGGCAAGAATATGAAAATTCAACCCAAAATTTAGGAGACAGTGGAGGGGAGTTTGAACTAAAATCTCATGGTGGATTCTGATACCTCTTTTGAACAGACTCTTTTTTTTTTTTAATAAACCACAAAGGCAGTGACTTTTCTGGTGACTCTTAGGTCATGAAGAGATGCTTTTTCCCATTTCTGTCCAGAAGAATGGGTTATCTCTTCAATACAGATCTGAAGGATCATTTCAATGGCTGAGAGGGTAGAGCTTCCAAGTCTATTCAAGCCTCTATATTTGGGGACAGGAGTCTAATTTTCTTTCCTTCTTTCTTCTCCACACTCCAGCTGCTTACAAAAGCTTATGCTCACTTCTTCCTTCTATTAATGTAGTTTCTAGCTGATTCTGAACACTACTTTTGCTTTCAGAGTGCAATTGTCTCTTGAAATCCCTCAGTGCTCATGGTCCTTTCAGCTTCACAGTTTCCATTTTTTTTTTTGAGGGCATTTTTTCCTTTCCAGTAACTGATGATACACACTGTATCTATGCCCTTCAAAATGTTACACAGCTTAATTGTCTTATCTTAATTCTTTGTAATGGCAATATATCTGAATTTTCTAGCCTCTCTCCAAATCGTTATTATAACCTGTAAGATAATTCATCAGCCTTTTCTCACTATTCTGTACAATTTCCAGGTATTAGTCTGCTTGCTTTAACAAGGTGCCCTGATTTATGTACAACACTTCAGGTAAGGTCTCATTAGTTTTATGCATGCAGTGCCAACATCTAAAATGACCTCTTCAGGTATGTGTCTTCCTCCTCTATCTTTACTACAGTCCTTTCTAGTATTCTGTTTAATTTTTTAATTGCTGCCAAAATTGAAGCTGATGGTTTTACAAATTACATCAACAATCCTGCCAACACTGGCAGATCCAAAAATGGTACAACAAGTCAGACACTTCTCATTCCCAACAGACTTATTTATCAGTGCAGATCAGCTCTGCTTGGCATCAACAAGACAGCTGCTTTGCACATGCACAATGACCAGTGCTGCCCAGTGTTTTAAAATGTCCAGTGCCCTGTGCTGCCAGGTGTATGGAAAGTCACTAGGCAGTAGCTTAAAATAATATGAAAGTAGTCTTCTGGTAAAAGTAGTCTTTACAACCAGATTTGTTGATGCTTCATCAAATGTTCTTCTAGTTAAAATGTTAAATTTTTTTAGTAGCTCTGTCCTTAAGATAAGTTTGAGGTCTCCTCTTCCATTTATATGGCTACATAAGAGCTACTGAGAATTGGATGTCATCACAGCAATTCTCTGTGTGTTGTTTGATTAAATTTTTTGAGAGAACTTCAGTTGCATGGTATCACAGAGGATAAACTACACCTCTAATGAAATTAAGCATTTTGCTATCAAGGTTTTAGGAGACAAAGTTTTAACACCCATTCAACCCTGAGAAGTCAGACTTGCATATGAAAAAGGCCTCCAAAAGTCATGATGACATTTTCAGTTAGGTTTCAAAGTCACTTAATGGGCTCTTGTGCTCTAAATCACGTAACAGGTTACTCAAAATTTATTTCCTTTTAGCAGAAAAATACTTTCATCTCCATTGATTTATTCTGCCTGGGCTATAATGGGTGTGATGTGGTTCTATGATTTTGGTTTCTGGATGTGGATTTGCAAATGGTGCATACTGCTGAAAGGTTCATGTGATATAACACCATGGAGCTAGATACATGAGGAGAGGATCTGTCCCCCTTTTTATTGCACTGCACAACATATCCTTATTTTTAAAAAATCCCCTTTTTTTTTTTTTTTTTTTTTTTTTATCTTCAGATGCAGAGTGAACTTTCAGATTTAGATGTTGTATTTGCATGTATCAACTTGGGCATTTTACCTTATTAAAATAACAGATTTACCAGAACTTCCTAGTCTAAAAGCTAAATCATTCAGCCTAAGCTGTCAGTCCTGTTCCTGTTTGTATCTGCTGGTATCTATCTGCATTTGGTATCTGTCTACCTGAATGTACCAGCTAATTCTAAATGGAGTTCTTAAAGTTAAATCAAATGGGTAGTGATAAAAAATAACTTGACATTTAAATTCTTAAAGAATATTGATAATTAACCACATTATTTCAGACTCTCAGATGAGCTGTTATTTATGCCTACAGATGTTTTCTCTGTGAAACCACAGCAAAGAAGTTAAAGATAATATATGCAAATATCTGCATTCTTCCTAATTTCAAATATCTCAAAGGTGGTGGTACTATCATTACACTGAATCAGTGTGTTTCTCTGTACAAAATGCAGTAAAGCTGAAATTCCTTCATTTCACTATGTTGGAAATGACTTTTTTTTTTTTTTTTTTTTTTTTTAAATGACTATTTTAACATAATTTTTAAGTTATTATTTTGAAACTTTTCTTCATCTTCCAGATTGGAAAAGCTGAATTGTTTTATTGAATACTAATCATAGAATCATAGAATCCCTTGGTTGGAAAGGACCTTTAAGATCACCCCCACCTAACTTGGTGAGTCTGTAAACTTACTGAGGGTGCATTCAATCTCATCATCCAGATCATCAATAAAGACATTAAACAGGAGTGGCCCCAACACTGAACCCTGGGGACCTTCACTTGTGACCAGCCGCTAACTGAATTTGGCTCCATTCACTACCACTCTCTGGGCCCGACCATCAGGCCAGTGTG
>KL285719.1:20164-32316 GCA_000699545.1 Podiceps cristatus
CAGCTGAAATGGACTCACAAACTATTTCAAATTGAATGTTTGCTTCTAGCCGATAGCCTTTCATTGTTCTGTATTCTCTGGTTTTACGTGCAGGAGAATCCAAAAGCAAAGAATTTCTACTATCTTTCATCCAGTTCTGCATTCTAGGCTTATATGGTTTTGATTTGGTAGAATAAATTCTGTCTGGGAAAAAAGAAAAAAAAATTATTCTACCTTAGAGCAGTTCTGAGTTCAGCTTGTACTTGATTCTTCTCCTGTTTTCGTTCAACTATCCGATGATTTGGTGTTTATTCAATGGTGAGGTGCCTCTATAATGACATAGTCCACAGTTCATTCTGAAGCAATGTTTCTACATTACATGTGCTCTTTGTTTCTCACTGAACATGTGTATGATTACACTAAGAATGCACTGAAAAAGGAAATTTCATTTCACCTTATGAAGACTGTAAGGGACCATATGTTATCCTATGACCTAGAAAGTAAGGAGAGTAGGAACAGTAGATCATATGTTACATCATAGAAAAAGTTAGCATGCTGCAGACTTATGCTATGGATTTTTGAATCAGATGCTAGCAAGATTTTTAAACAAAAAGATAATTCAGACCAAATATATTTTTTCTTGCTTCACTAATACATTTGAACTGCACCAAATACAGTGTGGGAAACATCACTTCTTAGTCACAGCAAGAAAAATCATAAGAAGGATTACTGTTGAAAATCAAATAATTTATTATTAATAAACCAATTAGACTTGAGGGGATAATAAGAACTTTTAAAAATAAATGAGGAGTTTATAGGAATGTGTTTGAAGGGGAAATAAAACTTTGCAATAAGTAGTTTTTCTTCTGTCAAATAAATATTAATCAAAATAGTTAGCCAATGCTCATATCTATTACTTGGTTGTAATCACAGCACACTTCACTATATTTATTAACAATGTAATCTGTTCACCAAGTTTTTCTTCTGTTACATCATGGATAACTCAGCTGACATCAATAAAGATCATTTCATTTCAGTTTGCTTGGTAAAAAACTTGTTATCAGATTTTTGTATTCATTGAGAAAATATGGAAATATGGAAATAGGTTATTTATTAAGAAACACTTGTAGTGGTCACTCAATTTACTAACAGTTAATTTCCATGTTCACCTTAGAGTGATTGTCTAGATAAGTGTTTCATTTGCACAAAGGTTTCAGATTAGTAATGCCTATTGATGTTGTGCAATGGAAGAATCATCCTCAAAGATTGGATACAATCTTTGGGGATGTAGGAAGGGTAGATAGTGACAGGACAAGGGGGAATGGACTAAAGCTGAAGGAGGGAAGATTTAAATTAGATATTAGGGGGAAGTTTTTTACAGAGAGGGTGGTGAGGTGCTGGAACAGGCTCCCCAGAGAGGTGGTGGATGCCCCAGGCCTGGAGGTGTTCAAGGCCAGATTGGATGGGGCCCTGGACAACCTCGTGTAGGTCCAGGCCTGGAGGTTGGTGTCCCTGCCTGTGGCAGAGGGGTTGGAACTCTACGATCCTTGGGGTCCCTTCCAACCCAGACCTTTCTATGAATATATTTTTTCCTATTATCACTGATGTCTATGAATACATTTCACCTAATAAAAGATTTCTGCAATGTGTATCCATGCAATCTAACCCTAACATCCTAGATTCCCTTTTTAGCTAATGGAAAGTCAGGCACTTTTATGGAATGCTGCATGTGATCTCTTTTCAGCATCTTTGGTGAGATGAGATTAATTTCATGTCTTAAGTTCCACTGTCAATGTTTACTAAAGATTCATCATTTATAGAGCAAATTGATTCAGATGTAATCATCTGCTCTGTGAATATCCACATTTGATGAGAAGAATTGCACCAAAGAAATGAGCAACTTTGTCACTGTCTGTCTCAGGCAGAGGAGATAGATACTCCCTTTTCTAGAAGAACTCCTAAGATAAACGAAGGGGTACTCAATTGTTCTTTTTACGGAATTGCATGTAGCCTTCTTATCCTGACAGGGTACAGGTGAAGATCTAGCTACCAGCGTCACTACCAAAGAGACAGAAAGGTTTTGTGTTCTAAAACAGTTGACACACTTGAAAAAATATTGTGTGGTCACACTGTTCTGTGTGGTGATATTAGCTTCATCACAGATACTAGCTGCTACATACCGAGTGCCAAACCTAAAAGGAAGATAGTCTTCATCAGCCTCTCCCACACTATATTCTTATCAATGGGCAAAGAAAGAGTCTCTCTCTCATCTCCTGTCAGATTCACTAGTCATTCAGTGGAGTCATCGAGAACAAAATAACAGTTCAATATCTTATAATACAGATGGTTAGGAGCTGATCCAGTTTGATAACTCTAGCTACCTGAAAGAGTCTAAGTTACTTACTTAAGCTCTCTTCTTGATCATATTCTTGATCTTAGAAAACTGTCTAAAAGAGGGATCAATCTTCATCTAAACACCCTTCTCTCTGTCTACTGATTAAAGATGGAATATGGACTACATGCTTAACTTCTATGGGGTGAAAGGTAAATGGAAACATTCCAGCCAGAGTGTTCTGGGATTTGTTAGATGTGAGTTGTAAACTGCACATGAACAGTCTATCCTGATACTCAGGAGAATAAGTAAACCTATGGAAAAACTGTCTCAACTAAATAGAGAGTTAACAGTGGAGTTCCAATACAAAGAAAAAGCTGTAGAAACAGGAACAGGCTGCAAAGGAGGAATTTAGAAACACTGTCTGGGCCTGAGAAAGTTTTGCTGCAAAAGTCAGAGCTCATGTGGAGTTGTCATAGGCAGTGAGTTTCATCAAGGACAAGATCTTCTATTAATTTTTTCCCTATGAGGACAGTCAAGCAGTGGAACAGGTTGACCAGAAAGGTTGTGCAGGCTCCATCCTTGGACATTTTCAAGACCAACTGAATAAAGCCTTGAGCAAATTGGTCTGACTTCAGCACTGGCCAGGCTTTGATCAGGAGGTTGTACTTAAGACTCACTGAGATCCCTCCCAACCTGGATGATCCTATGATCCTGTAATTATCTTTTTCATAGGAAGGAAATTCTCATAATCTCTCCTTGATGAATACCTCTCTAAACATTTAAATCAGATGAAAAAAAGACCATTATAAAATGGGTAAATATTAATGAAGCCTGGATTCTGGTATGGCTCCTAGAAGTAAATATCCATGCCACTGAGGAATCAATAGGACGCACTTTTTGCCTCTCACTCTAAACATCTGTCAAAAAATGAACAATTTTGAACCCCAGTGTCAAGATTTGGTTTAGTTCCCAGGTGGGTTTTCCCTTACTTGATAACTTTCCAGTATAGTTCAGAAATTCTTTCGTTTCACTCAACTGTCTTGTGCCCCAAGCACAGAGAGCCTTCATCAATGATCTGCTCCTCTCATGTAAGTCTTCATATATGTCTAGATAGATAAGAGGACACAGAGGCATGGATGTAGCATTGGAAGAAAGTTTAATGATGAGCTGATGCATTAGTGAAATTAGAGGCAGATGAAAAAAACAGAAGTCACCTCTGTTATGCTTAGTCATGAGGTAATTTTAGAAAACTACTGGCAACAATTAGGAATAATGCAAAGGGCCTTATCTCACACACACTGTACCCACAGTACAATGTTTATCTTCAAAGCAAGCACCAAGATATAACATATTCTCATTTTAATAATGTATCCTATATGCCTGTTTTACTGATTTTAAAAGTAAGGTAAGTCTATTCATTCCAATTTTCGCAAATTGTCAATGAATGGTAATCAGTGAGATTACAAATCTGAAAATTTACATATTTATAGGAAAAGTGATGGTGATTAACATGGAGAGACGACTTCTATTGATCAAATTCTGCTGTCTTTTGACAATGAAAGCAAATGATATAAGCAATATTTTACAGTGAAAGCTTTGCAAAAGTGAGGGCTGACAGGGTTTTGTGTTACAAACCGCACGTAACCAGAAGTCAGCCAGAAGTTAATAGGAACAGTTTGATTTTCAGAGGTAGAGACCTTCAGCAATGGTGTCAAAGCCAATGAAAACTACCTGCACTTTCCACCTTTCAGAATCAGACAGTATATATTTAACAGACTGGAAAACCTCTAAGTATTTTAACATCACTTACTTCTTAACATCTATATAAGGGAATAACATGATCCTAATATCATATTGTCTAAGGACCTCACAGCCATTAATCCCATTTATTGATCTTCATAGCACTTCTGAGAAGTATGAAAGTGTTGCTATCCCCACACTAAAGATAGTGAACAGAGGCACATACAGACTGAATTCCAACATTACAGCAAAAATCAGTGGTGGAAAAAGGAGTTGAACCTATGCTATACAGACTTGAGACTAACATCTTCTCCAGTATTACTTCCCATAAAATCAGTTATTTTTTTCATATTCTTCCAATTACTTGACACTGCAAATGTGTTCATAAATGAAAACACATCAGAATATCACTGCAACACTTCTTTCAGATCATCAGGACAGATAACAGCTAAACAATCTTCTAGTGTGTGCCTTGAATCTTATATTCTATTATAGAAAGCTTGCTTTACGTCTTGATTAATTTATGATATATTAGCTAATTAATCACAGTTTTAGTATGGTATTTTGCTTTCTTATTGGTGGTTCATATGCTGCTGATGTTTGATAAACTTGCATGCATTTTAATCTTACTACTTCCTGAATTTTTCTGTCCTGTTCAAGGGTAGGCAGAGATAGGCAAAGGTAAGACCTAAGATACAGGTTTGGATTGAAGACTAAGAGTCTACAATTTTCTGTCAGTCTGCATTGTAAACTAATTGTTATTAAACTAGAAGCGCAATTCTTTGCACTTACAGTTTCATTATATATCCCTCATTTTTTCAGACAACAATTACAGTGGGTATGGTACATCCTTATAAACTAATTTAGATCAGTTTCATTTTTTCCATGCTTGTGTGTGTGTGTGTGTGTGTGTGTGTTATCTCTCAGCCTTATTACTGTGTATCATAGGAAATATACTGTATAAGATCTCCTGAAAATTTTAGCACTTAACTGAGGAGCAGAAGGTAGGGGAGAATAGCTGTTACCAAGATTATTTCAACACTCTTCTACCTTTTTAAAGTTCCCAGTCTTTGAGCATCTGTTTTAACTTTCACATAATTTCACCTACATTTGAAGAAAACCATTTTCCTTTCTGGCCCTGTTTTTCACTCTACCCACTTTGTTCTGTTCTTTCATTACTATCTACCCTCCCTTTTTTTGTGTTGTTGAGGTTCCATTCCATTTTTATGAATCCTGCTGCCACATCCCCTGAGCCATGTGCTTTATCTACATTATGTGACCCAGTAGGAGCAGTGTAGCAATTGATTGGTAGTCAGTCAATAGTTCAGCAATTGGCAGGGAACTGCTGAGCACCAAATCATTGATTTCCTCCCCACTGATGCCTTCACAGTTGGTTACCTTTTAGTGTGCCATTACAGATAAAGGGAGACAGAAAATGGAAACTAAATATATGTATAAGTATATTACATATACATAAAATATCATATATTTATATGTTTAACAACTTTCCATTCCAGGGGAAAAGCAGATAAAAATTTGTTTTGGCAGTATGATCACAGTCAACAAGGCAGAACACAAATCACAGGGAAGGAGTACACCTGATAATGAAATCCATTAACTTTTATATTGAAAAATATTGTGATTTTTTTTTCAGGGCTGTTTTTCAGCAACCTCTAAAGAACTTAAATGATGACTTTAAATCAATTCTATTAATTCTGCCAATTTTTAATCCTTTTTTTTTTAGGTTTCAAATAAGAAAAAAATCGATCAAACTTTTGCACTTCCATATATATGGTTGATATGACCTGCATGATATGATCTACCTTCATCCTTGATTGAGAATTTTTTAGACCCATATTTTTCAAAAATCTAAACCCTTGGTTTAGCCCTAGAGTTCCCCCAAAAAATCCAGTAACTAGTCTCCTGAACTACTGAAAAATCTGATGTTGTCTCGATGCATAAGTGAAGTGAAAGATTAGATCTGAAACTGATTGGAAAATCTCTTAGTAGAGAAATAAAAACATTTCCAAAAATGTTACTCCCCATCCTCTTTTCTGTAAACATTACATTTAGATAGATTTTAGGCATTTAAGCCTATAGCTTAAGCTTTGGACATATTTGTGTCTAAATTAGGCTAGATGCGATGAGAAGAATGCCTGACTAATCTAGCAGCTCTTTACAATGGAGTGACTACATTGGTGGATAAAGGAAGACCAAGTGATGTCATCTACCTTTACTTCTAAAAGGCCTTTGACATGGTCCCACACAACATCTGTGTCTCTAAGTTGGAGAGATATGGATTCGATGGATGCACTATTTGATGGATAAGGAACTGGCTGGATGGCTGGATCCAAAGAGTTGCACTTGATGGCTCAATGTCCAAATGGAGATCAGTAACAAAGAGGTGTCCATCAGGGGTCCATTTTGGAACTGGTACTGTTCACTATTAATGATGTAGACAGTAGGATGAGTGTACCCTCTACAAGTTTGCAGATGACATCAAGCTGAGTGGTGCAATTGATTATGCTTGAGGGAAGGGATGCCACCCAAAGGGACCTTGGCAGGCTGCAGAGGTGGGCCCATGCCACCCTCATGAAGTTCCACAACACCTAGAGCAAGGTCCTGCACATGGGTCAGGTCAATCACCAGTAACAGTACAGACTGGGTGACTGATGGATTGAGAGCAGCACTGCAGAAGTGGACTTGGGGATATTGCTAGATGAAAAATTGGACATGAGCCAGCAATGTGTGTTAGCAGCCCAGAAACCCACTTGTATCCTGGCCTGCATCAAAAGACGCGTGGCCAGCAAGTCTAGGGAGGTGACTCTGCCACTCTTCTCTGCTCTGGTGAGACCTCACCTGCAGTGCTGTCTCCACTCTGGGATTCCCAGCACAAGAAAGACATGGACCTGTTGGAGCGGGTCCAGAGGAGACCACAAAAATGATCAGGGGGCTATGAGAAAAAGCTGATAAAGGGGATTGTTCAGCCTGCAGAAGAGAAGGCTCAGGGGAGACCTTATTGCGACCTTCCAATATATAAAGGGGGCTTATAAAAAAGACGTAAAGAGGATTTTTAGCAGGGCTTGTAGTGACAGGACAAGGGGGAACGGTTTTAAACTGAAAGAGGGGCGATACAGACTAGATAGAAGGAAGAAATTCTTTACAATATGGGTGGTGAAGCACTGGCACAGGTTGCCCAGAGAAGTGGTAGAAGCCCCATCCCTGGATACATTCGATTTAGATTAGATATTAGGAAGAAATTTTTTACGATGAGGGTGGTGAGGCACTGGAACAGGTTGCCTAGAGAAGTTGTGAATGCCCCATCCCTGGAAGTGTTCAAGGCCAGGTTGGATGGGGCTTTGAGCAATCTGATCTAGTGGAACATATCCCTGTCCACAGAAAGAGGGTTGGAACTGGATGATTTTTAAGGTCCCTTCCAACCCAAACCGTTCTATGATTCTGTGATTTTATGATTCTATATTGGAAAGCTATAAAAACTAAACCACAACTTTTAAATGGCCAAAGATGTACCATGTCTTACATATAGATATTATTTTCTTTTTCTTTTTTTTTTTTTTTTTTCATATCCCTGTCCACAGAAAGAGGGTTGGAACTGGATGATTTTTAAGGTCCCTTCCAACCCAAACCGTTCTATGATTCTGTGATTTTATGATTCTATATTGGAAAGCTATAAAAACTAAACCACAACTTTTAAATGGCCAAAGATGTACCATGTCTTACATATAGATATTATTTTCTTTTTCTTTTTTTTTTTTTTTTTTTTCCTTCCCCTTCTGGTCTCCCTCCTGTATTTTTCACTTGAGTAGACATTTAGCCTTATGAGACAGTATTGCTAGTAACATGGTGCAGGCTTTTCACCAAGTTTGGAGGGCCTCAAGACAGAGGTTTGTTAGATTTGCTTGTCTGAACATTTTTTAACCCCCCTGTACCTTTATTTTTTTTTGGTTTAGCCATGGCAGCAGTTTTTCAAAGTGACCAGGTGGCTATGGCTACTTGGTTTTAGTTTTATTTATCTCTGTATGGTGTCAGCATAGTGGTATCATAATGATGCAGTATAGAGAGATACATATGATAGGATAACAGAGGCATTGAGAAATGGAGATCCAGGAGGTGTGTGACAGGCATGGAATGGTAAGAGAGAGGGCATACACTTATCACTGGCAACCCAATAGCTATAAGCTGCTCACTAGGGGTCAATTAAAGAAGAAGTGGAGACCTGGAGCTAGACAAAACTAGCTTTAGGGATAAGAAAGAAAACAAAGATATATCTAACAAACACAAATGGCACCAAATATAATAAATTCTGATGTAACATGGAGCTGCAGACCAATGAGGAGCAAACAAAGGTGTAAAAGCATGCTAGCAAACATTTAAAAATGACCACAAGTAAATCTAAACATAAAGTGAAGAAATCAACTCCAGCATCACATTCCTCCCAGCAAAGGACTGCAGATGCTAACACCCTGCTGTGATAGCTCCCATCACCAAGAAAATTACTTCAGGATCCAGAGGAGCAGTGGAAGGGTGAGCGCAGCTTCAGGAAGAGAGGTAGAAAATACATGTGTGTATAAGAAATCTACCTGTTATTGAAACTTCTTTTTTGTAGAAGTATCCTGTCTTGTCCTGTGATAATTAGATCTGGACTAATTAAGATGCTTGGATTTGACTGTTATGATTTCAATTATTCTGTCAATAAATTCTTGTCCTAACATACAAGATATGTTTCCATTTTGCCCATAAACCAGATTTTGAGAATAACATTTTGGTTTTATGCTTGTTATTGCTATCAAAGAAAGCTCCTTTTTCAGTTTCACTAAAAGAAAAACTAAAATAACTAAGACTACAGTTGGCTTCAAATCTTTCTGTCTGTCCAAAAGAAGTCCATCACATTGTTGGCATGGTAAAAATAGCTAACAAACAGTGATTAAAATTATTTTTAGGAACCTGTGGAAAGCTTTTTTTTTTTTTTTATTTTTTTTTTTTTTTTTTTTTATTGCAGGCTGTCATATTTATCTATATGCACATACAGACCTACCTACTTACATATGTATGTATATGTATCCTTAATTTCTCTTAGTATCACTTTAAAACTCATGAGGTATTTGATCTGTTCATTAAATGATTCTTTAGAACATCTGACTGTGCCTTCTTTTTGGTGTCAGAAAGCAAAATCTCACCAGTGGTTGACCTCAGCAGAACTTTTGTGTGAATCTGAATATATTTTTGGCCACTGATTCACTCGTCTTTCAAACCTGACTTCCCTACGTGGAGGGGTATAAGTAGGGTTTATATTTATGATTACCGCTCAGGGGGTAGGAACTAATATTCACCTCAAGCATGAACATGCAGCTGAATGCTCCTGCAAACGGCAAAGCGTGCTAAACGTGACTCTGGCAATAGCTGTAGTATCGTAGTCTGCAATTATGGATAGCTACCATGTCCTGTTGAGATCCGTCTAGCGTGTACCAGGAAGACATCACTGGTGAAGCACTGTTCCAACAGGTTTTAGAGACTGAGATTAAAAGTAGTATTTCTTGGCAGGTAGCAGAGTCTTGTGTGTTTAATAATGTTGAAGATATGCCTTTTTCCATAAATCTATTTCTGACTCTTCCGTCTATTCTGTAAAGAGTGTGATGTCTTTTATGCAGACAGTCCATTTGCATTTGAAAAACACTGCATTTTTATTGATTTATCATCTCGATTACACTTATGTTCCACTGTTACTCTATTTTTGATATATTACCAAAAAGAATTGGGATGATTCTGATTATTCTTTTTTTCATATAACTTACCCTTGAGTGCATATTATTAAAATTATTTTGGCAGTTGAAATACTGATGACAAATTATTGAAGAATTAGATTCAAGGGTTATTTTGTTCTCAGTACAATAATAGGCTTTGATCTGTAATATTACAATAATAAAACTGTTTGACTTTTGTTTCCTCATCCTGAATGTGAAAATACTTTTTTGGAATCTTTCCTTTGCAACATTTATATCGCTTTGTTCCCCACCCCCACTCCCTCTCCCTTTCTTTTTTTTTTTTTTTTTTTTTCCTTGAAAGGCATTTAGCTTTCTTCTTAATGTAGATGCTTCAATTTTAGTTCTTTGAAGTGAACAGTAAGCAAGATTTAATGATGTATTGAAGCTGAGGAAATCCACTGATAAAAGACGGAATTCTCTATCTAAGTATTTTTTTAGTTGAATGATGAAATTCTATTTAGCATTGGTGACTCAAAGTTTAGATAGAAGCTATAAAATTGTTTTATTTTTACTTCTATCTTTATTTTTACATCTTTCCTCAGCATTTGCTGCATACTGCTTCCAGGATCAGTATGGCAGCCACAATGAACTTCATCCTTACCTAGATCTGCCATTCTTACATTTTCAAATTATATATTATCATATTACATGCATACATATTTCCACATTGATAAATTACACTCAAGCCTCTGCTCATACCCTTTACATCTTGATTTTGTTTTTCATGCAATCTACTTTTACGCTTGCATGATGCTGTTTTAAAGATCAAGATATGGCCTGTTTCTGATACTCCCCTTCATTGTAACCAACCGTGGATGTTTCAAAGAAAGTGAAGAATAGTAAAGGAGACATCCCAAGACATCTACATCAATAAGAGTATTTCAGATTACCTATTGTTTTATTTTACTAGCATTTCTACTCTTTTTGGGTGATTCTATAAATGCCCTGTTTCTTATGAAGTGAACAAATTATATTTCTCATTTTTATCAGCGTAATCACTACAGTTATATAAGAAGTGTGAGATGGGGTGCTCTCAGTAGAGGCATCATTGGTGAGATCCATATTAACTTTATTGTGTTCAGTTTGGGTCATTCATACTCAAGAAAAACAACATAATAAGGATGTCATCATTGGTGAGATCCATATTAACTTTATCGTGTTCAGTTTGGGTCACTCATACTCAAGAAAAACAACATAATAAGGATGGAATTTATAAGTACAGAAAAGACCTTTGAGAATGTCCTATATATACAGAAAACTTATCTTAAAAAAGGTGCACTAGATCAATGTGATCTGCCTAATTTAGCCATCTAACTTGTAACTAGGCTTTGGATACCTAATGAGGTATAAAATGCCTCAAGACAATGAGCATAGGTATGTGAAGAATAGTTTTGCTCTTCAAACTATGTCATGAGATCACTTTGCTTTCTGTAACGATATTAACTTTTGGAGAACTCCTGGCCAGAAATTTGGCAAAATTATGCAAATACTGCATAAAAATACCTCTAGATGTAAAATTATTGACCTTGGAAATTCTTCAGAAGACATCATGTTCATGCCCCTGAACAAAAGCATGATGTGCTTTATGACAGATGTTCATTTACTCTGTTATCAGAAGCTTGTGATTAAATGGTCTAAGTGGTCTTTTCCAGTACATCTGTATCCTTCCTATTAGAAAGTTTTTCATACTGTAACTTTGTCACCCAAAATGAATCCTTTTGTTCCTGTCATGTCAGACACAGATGTTGACATTGGAATTTTTTCTTTCTTCTTGCAACTGCCTTTTCTGCATTTAAGGAGTTATCCTAAAAATGCAGTATTTACTTGTTTAGACTAAAATACTAGGCTAAAGTTCAACTTTTTGAAATGTTTTCTTGAGGGCATGTTTTCTAAACTTTTGATAATTTTCATTGTTTTCTTCTTAACTCTCTTTAAACTAACTGCATCTTCTTTATATGGCGATCTAAATTCAGATACAGGGATGTCATGCCTTATTAATACTGAATAAGTCAGTGTTTATGACTTTAGCTTTTTAGGCTGCATCCTTGTTTGAATACGCAGAGTACAGTATTTTCTGGGATGACAGTGCTGACTTACGTTAAGCTTCAAGTCGCTTTTCAGTGACCTTGGGAACTACAATTTTGAATAAATAAATATTTCCCCCCTCTGTTAAGAACCTTTCCAGTAATAATTAATATTGCTTTTTATCTTGCTAGAGTGATTCCTGATTGTTGTTTGCTGGTCTTTTAAAAATTTTGTACCTTTTTATCATGAAAATATTTTTTTATATTTCATAGAATCATAGAATCATAGAA
>JMFS01122575.1:0-13573 GCA_000699545.1 Podiceps cristatus
GGCGGTAATGGGTTTCTCCTGTTTCTGGTGATGATCTTGTTTTAGAGATTATAGCATGTACGTCGTGCTTTGGAGAAGGGGGAGTTAGCAAAAGCGAGTCCTGAGGTAGTGAGAGGATTTATTCCGGGATGTGCCAAAGGGTTTTTGTGCCGCTTTCTGAACCTGGCTGGGAGGAAGCAGAAGCAAAAGCTGCAGTCCTGGGTTTATAAGCCGGGATAGTCTGTTCTGTAACCAAACAGCCTCCATCACAGAGATACCGGAATTTGTTGCAGGGACTTTGCATGAAACCAGACCAGGAACTGCAAGAAAATGCCTAGTCCTCGGTATGTGACCTCCTGGCATGTTTTATTGAGTTGCTTTTTGTCTGTTCACATCAGCTCTCAAGTCTTGTGTAGGCTTTCTGCCCCAGTTCTGGGCTCCGGCAGGATGCAGTCGTCCCGCCTCGAGCCCAGGGTGACTTCGGTTGTGGTGCTTGGCTCTTCCCAAGGGTGGCTCCAGCCTACATTAATGCATGTGTTTTATGTAAGAAGTAATCTAGCAGTAAACTACTCTTTTCTTGATCCAGTCTCCTGCCTCTGAGCTGTGTGTTTGGAAAGGTGAGAACAGGTTTCCCCTGTCAATAGAGGAACAAAAGCTGAAAACAAAGCCTTTGTTTGGAGGGTGGAGGAAGAAAAGTCTTCAACTTTCATTAAACAAATGAATACATTTATGGTAGAGTGTTGCTGCTGAAGCCTTTGATCATTCAGGTAGCAACAGGAAATCTGGAACGTTTTAGACAAACGCAATTAGATTTGGATAAAACCATTTCAGTGTAACTTATGTTCCTGTTAATGTTTTCAGCCTGTCCTTGAAGTTGTTTCTTTAAATATGTTTTTACGCTTCTGTGACAACAATTGATGGGCAATCTGGAAATAGTCGTACTTCACGTTTGAGGACACACTTAAAAGTACGACAAAGTGAGGCTCCTGATGCCGTGATGAGTGTGGAGGTATTAACGCTGTCTGTGGGTAAGGCTTGGAGCTGGCAGGGTTAGTACGAAAAAGGCCTCCTACGTAATACGGACCAGAGGAGTTTCTACCAGCAGGTAAAAAACCACCAAACTGCTGAATATGGGTGATCTGGGCTGGCAAAGACGTCCTGTGGCTCGGCCCCACGCTACATACCGAGGGCCTGGCTGGCTGCACTGATTTGTTCCAGTTTCCTGTGAGGGTGTGCAGGAAGGGTCTGGGTCCTCAGGCCTTTTTGGCTGTCAGCTCTTTAAAACATAGTCTGGCTCGTCTGTCATCTTCCTGTTGAATTTTGAGCGTTGGAAGGCAAGTCTTTTCCTTTGTGCACTCCCAATGCATATGGCACTTGGTGGCTTTGGGAGGGAAACGCAGGAGACTTGCTCTTCTGCTTGAACTTTGGGCTTGGTCTCAGCTTGGAGACTTCTTCCTTCCCCTTCCAAAAAGGGAAAGTAATAGTTTGCCGGGGAAGGAATTAGCTCCTGTAGGTATTGACATATCTCTCCTCTGGTATTTCCCGCTGACCCTGGGAGAGGCTGGCGAGCAGCCTCGTGACTCCCGCTTCAGGGCGAAAGTTGGCTGGGTGCAGGATTGGTGTGGAGACTGCCCCGTGGGTCAACTGTCATGGCATGGCGAGCAGCTTTTGTCTTGGATAAATAGGAGGGAGGAGGATTTGTTAGGCAAGTGCATGTGCTAAATGGTGAGGATATAGCCTTCCTGGGCAGGTAGGAAAGGAGGGGAGCTGGTTCCCGTTGGAGAACTTTCTCAGTTTGTTTCAAGGAAATGGTTCAGCTGCAGGGGCTTCTCTCTCTTGGATTGTGGGTGATCCCTCTCCCTTTCCAGTTCTTTTAAATACTTGCAGGCTAAGGGAGAATCACAGCAGGCTTACCACCCTTTTGCCTTAAATATAGTAGGTTTGATTATTTCTTCTGTGGCAGGAAGAGATGAGAATAAACCAGGCTGAGTCTGTCTCCTTCTCAGAAGGACATCTTGATTCCTGGAGTCGGGGCTGGTAGCAGAGGGCCCTGCGGTGCCTGAAGTCTCTGGGACTGAAGAGACAAGGTGAACTGATGTGGGAGGGATGTTGCAGAAAGCGTCTTCACTGAGTGTTGCTTATGGTAGACCTTTAAAGAGAGACTTGATGAGACAAAATCTGCCTGCCGATCTCCTCCTGGAGCTGCTGAAAAGGCTCAGAGCGCAACACGCTCGCAGCGGCCCTGGATAAGTGCCACCACTTGCGAAATAAATAACGCAGCTCTTGCACTGTTTATTCCCAATTGACCATTGCTTCTCCCTGTAATGAGGTCTGCCCCTTGAGGGTATTTTAAAGGTTAGTTAATTAGGTGTAATTGCAGCAGAATAGAAACCTGCTCTGAGGTTCTGCCTGCTTTCTGTAGTGCCAGATCCTTCAATAAATTACAGAGTCAGTTCCTATAAACACTGTTGGAGCCAGCGTAATCCCGAGTTACCAGGCTTCCACCCAGCCTGCTTGTCTGCTTTGGTGAAGCTGCAGAAGTGAAGCACTGGAAAGGGTGTTGTTCCTGGCTTTGGGATCAGTGCGACTGTGGTTCAGGTCACAGCCGCGTTCTGGGAAATACATTGCATGAAGCAATGTTAAGTTACGCTCATGTTGTCGGCGTGTTAATGCTCTCTCAGCACCCAGCACATGGGGGGATAGATGTGGTCTTAGCCCAGACAAATGCTGCATTAACAGGGATCAATTCATTTCAGCTGATCACGTTGCATCCCATTGATTTAGCAACTGCACGATCTAAAGAGAATGGCTGCGTAGGGATGGCTATGTCTTTGGCAAGTTGCACAGCTGCTCCAGTATTTGGGTGCAGGTGGTTCAGCACGTTTCCCAAAGATTAATAAAGATAACTACTGACTTCTGTGATTAGCTTTTTAAAATATTTTTTTTTCTTCAATGGATGAGTTTAGCCTCGAGAGGCAAAGAGGGTTTCTATGCACAAATGAGTGTGTTGGCTCATACCTTTCAGTTCAATGCAGAGAGCAGAGCTGCTGCATCCACCTTTGTGTAACCATGAGAGATTTTTACATTGCATGTGCTCGCCCTGTTAAAGGCCAAAGATCTGGCTAAGCATAGAGAAGAGCATCTGGTGTGAGCCCTCTCCTGTACTTCGGAGTATTGCTAGCTAAAAATCCCCTCTCCGTGGTAGTTATGCCAACGTGGCAGTGGGCATTCTCTCCACTTGAGTTCAGAGATTGCATGACTTGAACTGCAGTTTCCCCCCCAAAGATAAAAGGTGTTCAGAGCAGATTTGGGCTTGTTCCAGACAGAAGAGAGTGATCGAAGTTATATGAGAGGTGCCTGGATTTTCATGTCCCCTCAGTCAAGCAGGCTTTGTAGGCCCCTGCATTGGTCTGGACCTGGTTAATCAATGTAAATGTGTTTCCTGTGTTTAAAGCTCCAAGACCTACTGGATTTCAGGACATTTTTCATCCTCGATTTTGCTTGAAACTCCCTGAGTGGTAAATGAGAGGAGGGAATGTGCTGGCAGGGGTCTGCTCTTGTCGCTTCTTGAGACCCTTCTTACTGGCAGTACAAAGTGGGCAGTCCTGGTGCTGCTGGACACGCAGGCTGTCTGCAAGCAAGTCCTTGTGAACCAGACTCTGCTACAACCCAAAGGCTTTGGATGAGGAGAGGTAGTCTGAGCAGCCTTTCTTTTTAAGGCCAAACAGAAGATAAAGGCTGGCTTTGGGCATGTTTAACATAGCGTGGAGCCTTGCACCAAGCCAGGCAGAGATCCAAGTGGCAGAGCGTGCGGGCAGCAAAGGGGAGTGCAGTCCAGCTGCCGAAAATGAAAAGTAGAGTCTGATAGAAAAAGCTCAGCATTGGATTAAAAGTGAAATTTTATTTTCTCTTTGTAATACTTGAGCGTTCATGTCCAACTCGAACATCCAGATGCCTGGGGAACGATGTCTGCCTGTGCTGTGCTTAATCATGCAAAGCTGATTAAACAGCTACATAAATGTTTTGGAAACCTTCCTGGCCTGTTAACAGAGATGGTGAAAGGCTGCAGTTACTCGCTTCCCCTTGTGCGTACCCCGGGTCCTGGCCCACCGGGGGGGTGGCTGCTTTCCTTCCTTAGGCTTTCCTCCCAGGCACCAGGTGGAAACTGGCCTGTTGGAAGCTGATGCTGGAACTGCAGCGTGTCTAGCGTGGACCCTGCTTCCCTGCCTGGGCCTGCCTCGTGTTGTGTTTAAATTTGACTACAAAGGTTCCTGTTTTGTCTGGATGGGGAGCAACAAGGGTAAGGTCCTTGAACCTATTAGTCTCCTCTAATATTCCACTGAGGAGAGAAAAATTTCCTATTGTTATATAGTTTGGGAAGAGGTGGGGGTAAGAAGTGCATGGGACTGGCATGGGTTTGTGGGAGAGGGCTGTGTCAGGAGCCCAAGGTCTCCCTGTTGCTGTTTCATCCTCTGTAGCAGAGCTCTGCTCCTTTCAAGCTGTGGGCTGTGTGGTGGGATGGTCTTTCCCTGCCCCGGTCCCTGCCTTGCCGCCTACCGACATCGGCATGTTCACGTCAAGGGGGCTTGTGTGTGCAGCCGGGCTCGCCAAGCCCGGCAGTCAGTGGCAGAGGGGCCAGTAACCAGAGCCAGTGGAGATGGATGTGTGTAACCACCTATTTTCTCTGCCCACCACAACCTCGTTGCTGGAATGCCTGTCTGAGGTGGGGTACGCAGCCCGCCCTCGGGCTGAGCGGTTGCTTTCAAAGCTGCAGTCTGAGTGCCTCAGTGCTCGCTTTTTAGGCTAAACTTTGCCCCTCTGTAGAAATACTTTTAAATAACTCCAGAGCCAGTGGAGATGTATGTGTGTAACCACATATTTTCTCTGCCCACCACAACCTCGTTGCTGGAATGCCTGTCCGAGGTGGGGTACCCAGCCCGCCCTCGGGCTGAGCGGTTGCTTTCAAAGCTGCAGTCTGAGTGCCTCAGTGCTCGCTTTTTAGGCTAAACTTTGCCCCTCTGTAGAAATACTTTTAAATAACTGAAATGCAAATGTGTTTTGAGCTGCTCATGGGTAACCACTGCTTTTTGCAACCATCCCCAGCCAGTGCTGGCTGCTGCCGTCACGTCAAAGCATGGCAACGACTTCCCCGATGAAGGCCTTCCTGTGGTGGTTGTGTTAACGGTTCATCTGATGTCTTGGGCTAAAAATCAAGCCCCAGCCAGCACTGTGTCACCCAGTCAGACTATGGACTGGGCTTACTGGTTTTGCAGACTTTTTCCTGGCTGGGCCAGTCTGTCCCTGTTGGTTGCTCAGGTGGTCAAAACACGCTGAGCCAGATGCCCAGTTCAACCAGACTCTTGGTCAGTCTCTGGAGTGCTGTTCCTTATCTGACCAGGTCTCTTGGTGTCTTCCTAGCAGCTCTCTAGGTTCGTTCTGCACATAATCCATGTGGTTGGTCCCTTTGGGGGCCTGAGAGTAGAAGCCATCTGTTAAGCAGACCAGATCTTCACCCTCGCTTGGTTTCCCATGACTTACCTTGGTGCTTGTCCTGTTGCTTGGAAGATTGAGGCCACATGCCAAATCCTTCCCAAGGAAAGAAAGGGAGCAACTTCAAGGCAAAGGCATCTGTCTTTGCTTATCACAGGATGTGTGAGACTGCAGGTGCACAAGTTCTTGGTGGGAACCGCAGCCTGCTTGCTGGCCTGCCTCAAGTATTTGGGCATATTGTATCTGGAATCTGTCAGTATTGATTCCTCCTCTTTGTCTCCTTTGGATTGGCTTCCAGAGTCTGTGTAGAGTAAAGCAATACTGAAATGTTCCCTTATTATTCCCACTGGGGTATCATCAAATAACTTGCTTACATGGTGTGGAGGACAAGATTGGCCTTGGTTGTGGCTAGGCTGGAAGCATCATCTGGCTGAGATACCATACGACTGTAGGAGCTGAGATCTGCTGGCTCTTTCTGTGGGGTGCCTGACTGCTGTGGCCACTGGAAATCTCCCACCCTCGTTTCACCCCTCAAAATAATTTCTTTTTGGAAGCTGATTCAGCCCCAGTCTCTGCCAGAATACGAAGGAAAACTTCTGGCAGGCTCAGGGGTTATGAGGCGTGTTGGCTGGCCAGCACAGCCCTCCCTTCCTTCAGAGATCAGTGCTTAAAAGAAGCACGGTGGATATTTTGTTCTGCTGAATCCATCTGCTACATGGCGGAGACATAAAGCTTTGATAACGTAAAGTGAAAAGGCCTGAAGCTTCCTTTTCCTTTTCTTCCAGCCTGCTTAACAGGACCACTCACAGCTGGGGAATCCCTCACCTCCCTGGAAAACTTTCATTGTGTGGCTGCCAAGCCTTTGTGTTAATTTGAATTCGGAGTTGTCACCGTTGGCTTAGCTGAGGCTTGAAATCACTGGCTGAACTGATTTCCCTGCATTGAAGCAAGGAAGCTCTTTTTGCTGCGCATCATGGGGAAGCTGTTGACAGCTGGTACGGCAGGACGGCGTGGTGCTGGCGTACGTGCTCGGAGGTGGCTTGGTCGGAGGGAGTTGTTGGAGATGGGTGTGGGTTGACAGCAAAATCTGTTGGGTTTGGAAGGTGAAACTCCCTGCCCACGTGCAGAACCCTTTAATATAGAAGGCGACGTGGTAGTGGCGTTGGTGCAATGAGTAGCTCTTGCTCAGTTGTCGAGATGCCAAATGACCCCCCTCCTCCTCCCTAGTCTGCTTCCCTCTCCATGTCCCTTACCAGGAGAAATCCCTCACGGGCTCGGGCCAGGAGCTCCTTCTGGCTGCGGTCTGAGCTGTGCCTCGTCCCCAGCCCAGCGCCGAGCAGAGCCCCTTCGGCAGCTCTCGCCACCGGTTCTGCTTCTGCAGGCTGGTGTCTGTGCTCAGCTTAAAGTAGATTGATTTACAGTAGTTTAAACCTCTCACTTTCCACCAGGATTTATATCAGCTATTTAAACCACATCATCCTCTCTGACCCTTTAATACTCAGGGTTTCTAGCTGTTCTTTCTTCAAGAAGAGTTTGTAACCAGCTACAAACATGCATGTTCAGCAAAACCTTTACTTTGAATGTTTCTTGCTGGCCCAAAGAAGGTACCTCCCTGTGATTGGTGTTTATCTGCCTCTGTTCAGCTTAACGTTGCAGCCTGGAGTGTTAATTTTTGCTTTTGTGCTAACAGGAGCGCGCTCTTAACTGTTCCGCTCTTGCAGATTAGTCTTTAGCTAAAACCCAACAAATCTGTGACTTCAGAACTGCTAAGGTTTGCTAATCTAAACCAGTTTGAGCTATAATTCTTGTTTGGTTTTTGTTTTGTTGGTTGTTTTTCGTTTTGTTTGGTTTTTCCCCAACTGTCCTAGTAAGGTAGAGTTTCAGCCTTGTCATCAAAATGAAGAAATGGAGAAAACTGGCAGTTACAACCCAGGAGCGAGATGCTGGAGCTGTCGTTGGCTGTTCCCGATGCAGGTGGCTCAGTGCTGAGATGGCTCAGGGCTGAATGAGACAGTGGTGGGCCTTGAGAGGGGGGTCTTGGAGTAACACCAAGGACCTCCTTTTGGTACCATTCAAGATCTTGATGTACCCTGTCTTGAACAGCATGTGCAGTTCTGGCCTTCATCTTCAAAAAAGGATGGGGAAGACTTGAGAGGGTACAGGAAAGATGATTAAAAATGGCCCAGGGGCTGGAACAGCTGCCTTGCAAGAGGAGGGTGGGCAAGAGGGCTCAGGCTTGCGCCTCACCACGTGTTGTAGTGGTAGAACCAAGAGGCAGTTGATGAAATAACAGAAAATAGGTGCAGAAGAGTTAACAGAAGGCACACGGAGCAGGGAGTGAGTTTCTGAAGCTTGCTGCCCCAGAGGTGGTGGAGGCAGGTTCAGCCGCTCGTGGGCACTGAGGAACCTGAGCAGGGATGTCCCCCTGGCATCCACAGCTCCGTCACTGTGGGTGCTGGGAGATGCTGGGTGCTGGCCTGCAGGATGCGGCCTCTGCTCTCCCTGGGCAGCTTCTCGCTGGGGCTGGGGGGACCAGGCAGGCATTGACGGTGGTCTTGGCTTCTGTGTGCTGTGAGCTCTTCTGAGCATCAGTGACCACTCGCACTCAGTCTGGTGATGGGAGCATTGTCTCGATCAATGATCAGAGTTCCCTTTAAGCCTGGATCAGCACAGACGCACTACTGTGGGCTTGAGCTTCATCAGTTGCGTGGCTTTTGTTTGTTTGCATCCGTAAGTCAGGGTTGTGAAGCTTTAAGAAACACTTCCACCCCTTTCCCCCTGCCCACAGCTTAATTTAAATACATAGGTGGCTATCTTGCACAAAGAAAATACTCGTCCAGCTGCTCTGTCTCTCTTCTGCGCAAGCACCACTGTGGGAGAGGTGCCTTGTTGGGGCAGCGGCACGAGGGCTTGAAACCCTCCTTGGTGACGAGAAGCTGCCCGTGCTGGGAACAGCCCTGCCTGGCACGGCCCACACGCCGTCGTGGCTGGATCCTCACAGAAACTATACTTTGGAGCGTGTCATGATACTCACTCAGAGGCTTATCAAGTCTGACTAAGTGTCATTTGCATTTCTGTTATCTATATACACACATAACAAATTAAGCTACAGCTTTTGAACTCAAAGCTGCTTGCCAGATGCATTAACTGGAACTGACATGTTCTTATGAGTTGTTTTTATTAGTCTAAAATACCTTTGTTTAACGTACAAGAAGCCCAATTCATCCAAGTCAATGTGTGCCATGCGAGTTCAGCATTTTTGTTATCTGTCTGTCGAGAAAGTTCTCCAGAAGACTGGCGAAGATGCTTGTGTTTCCTGCTCCCCATATGTGATGGTGTAAGACAGCAGGCAGGCCAGGCCGTGCCAGGCTGGGCTTGGGGGTTTCTCCCATGGCAGCCCTGCAGTGGCACGACCGAGTGGGTTTTGTGGTCTCAGCCCTGGGGTTTCCTCCATGCCGGCAGCGTGCTCGCGGCTGCTGCGGGGAGGTGGGATGTCCAACGCAGAGACATCTCCTGCCTCCACGGTCATGTTAGAAACCACATGGACACATGGGTGAGGAGCTCCAAGCACGTCACAGATGTGATTTTCCTGTATCAACACAAACCCGGGGTTAAGAAAAACAAAACAAAAAGCCAGCAAACGAACCTCCCTGCTGATGTGTAATGAGTCAGGCAGCTCTGAGCACCACGGCTGGGCTCCATCTTCCTCCTCGCCCTCAGATATTAAGTCTCCTTTGAGATGCGAGGTTTCCTTCCCTGAAAGGAGAGGTTCAGTGATTTACCATCTTCCCCCCCCCCCCAAGTACAAACCAAAACTGAGAGATTGCCTGAGTGAGTCAAGAGGCAACCGGTTGTGCTCATGAGAGCTGAACAAATCCAGCCCCGCAAACGGCCCGAAGACTTCCTCCTGTGCATCACTGCAGGAGGAGGAGGAGGAGAGGCTGATGTGTTTGGCAGGGCATGGGCAGACTTTCAGTGCGGAGCTAATTGTGCAACTCCTTTCACCTCTTACACCCTGCTTCCTCCTGGGCTTGTTTCTGAGCTGAAGGATGTGGCTCTAAAATACGAAAAGGTGCCTCTCTCTCTTAAAATGAGGGTCTGTGTTGTATTTTGGTGGGGTTTTTTTTGTTTTTTGGTTTTGTTTTTTTTTAATTTTAAAAGCAAAAAATGTGTCTGATTGTCTTAGCTTGAGAAGCATCACTGGCGTAAAGGGTTGTCTGAAGGGCAGGCTTGTGGCAGCCTGGAAGGAAGGAACCAAATGCGCCTTTTTGAAGGCTTTACTTGGACCATGAGGAATGACTTCAGTGTTGCCCTCAAACTGTAGCCTGTTCTGCTTGAAGTGCCCGGATCATAATCGCCAGGTCTCACAAGCGTCCCTTGCTCCACGTGTGCCTGCTCTGGCACCTAATCCTCACTAGCTGACGTGATTCCTTCCCCCTTGGGCGTTGTCTAATTGTGAAAATGTTTCAATGATATGGCCTAAATTTATAACATGAAGCAGTTCATTATCACCGAATCCTCTTAACTGGGCCCTCCTACTAGGCAGCCTATTACTGAGTTTTCCCCCATTAAGATAGGACCTCTTTAAAAAACCATAAAAAATAAACAATTCCCTGGCAGAGGAGGACTGCATTGCAAGAAATACTTCCCTAACTGATGTCTCAAGACTAAGCAATAGTTTCAGCACCAGCCAAGTACTAATTGACCCGTCTACTGATTACTTGCGTTTCCTTCTAGGAGAACAGCTACAGTTTGGCGTCTGTTTAAGAAATTCACTGCTATGAGCTCAAATCTTTTTCCTGTAAGGAGGAAAAATGTGTTACAAGGTGTTTCTCTGCTGGAAGATGCGATGTCCCCAACGGGCTCTGTGGATAATGTGGCTTTTGTGGTTGCAGGTAAAGGACCTAATGAAGTACCTCGATCCGAGCGGACTTGGAGTCATCAGCTTCGAAGATTTCCATCGGGGGATCAGAGCTATCAAAAATGGAGGTGAGTGTCTTGCTGTGCTGCGAGGGAGGACAGGTATACACCAAAATTTGATGCCTCTGGGGTTAACCAAGCTGAGAAGTCACTTGGTGAAAACAAGCTGGGTTTGGTTTTCTGAAAGTCACTACTCTGCAGAGGGCAGCGGGGAGAGGTTGGGTGCATTTAATAGTGGAGTTGAAAAAGGTGGTAGCTGTGTGCTTTCCTGTTTATCAGGAAAGTTCCTTCCTAAATCGATGTTGGAAACAGAAAAGCCATCGAGGGAAATCTCTTCTGGTTTGGTGTATGCTCTCACCTATGGTTTTGTGAGAGTTTGCCGCTCCGACAGAGGAGCGACTCTTGGTTGACATGCTGTTGGAGATGTCTGTCTGTCTGCTGCAGAGTGTAGCACCTTCCAAATGCTGGGGACTAGTGCATTTGTCTTCACTCCAACTACTTGGAGGATCAACGTGCTCAGATGACTTCTAGTGAGAAGCACATTAAACAAGAGCTTTGATCTCCCTGACTGGTAGGTGATCTTTAAAGAGGCCCCCAAAACAGGGCTGTGACAGTCTCCATGTTGCTCTTAATGGGCTTGTTGCAAGTACCTCTAGAGCAATAGCTTGGTGAAATGTGAAGTATCTTTCTGGCTGGTTGGCATTTGAACTTTGCTGAAGAAAAGGTGTTGTTTTTATCAACATCATCTCTAATGTGAGTGTTAGAGGGTCATCTTGGGGCAAGAGTAGTTTTAAGGGCAGGGTGTGAAAAATATTGGAAGCCTCCTGCCGAGCAGATGTAACTTTTAAATGTGCAAATATGAATTATCATACTTGCACATTGAGCAACTCTGTTCACAGCAATGTGTTGCTTTTGTGCGGCAACGAACGCGCACCGTGTTTTCAGCCCCGTGTGCTGAGCATGCTTTTGAGCGCCGATTCAAGTGAAGATGAGAAAAGACTGATTATTCCTATACAAACCGTGTTGTTTCATGAGTAGAAAACCCTCAAAGTAGAAGTGACTTCTGGTTTTCTACCAATTGTCCAACCTTCCTTCTGCTTCCCCCCGCCACTCCCAGCTTTTGTGCTCAGGATTGTAGTGTTTTACACCAGCCACGAGAACTTCGGAGCTGCCGTAGCTTGACGGTGCAGCTGATGCCCTGTTCTCATGATGCAGGAGGAAATGCAGCTTGCTATTAATTTGTAATAAACTGCTATTGGAATAGAGTGTGTTTGTGAAAGCTCTGGCTTGTATTTCTCTTCAATAATTCATTGCTACGGTATTGTGTTATATTAATTGAATGGAAAAAGCAGATCCAGGCAAAGCTTTTAGGACCTCTATTTATTAAACTTGAAAGAGATTGTTATGTATTTATTACAGTGGTTAAGAAAGGCAGAGCTCTCTAGCATCGCACGGCGTTAAATGGTTTGAAAAGAAACCCGGGGTGGGGTACAGAGAGAGATTTCGAGTCTCACCAGCTGAGCAATTGCTCACGTTGAAGCGATCTTGAGGATTTGCTGCTGCTGTTGAGACAGTCAATATTGATCATCCCTTTGTAAAGAAAGAGGAGGTTATGCTTCCTGCTAGGTGTCCCTTCCAATGAGGTTTTGTTAATTAGCCAGGCCTATTTTTAGCCAGAGTTAGTTCTGTTGCATTTCTTTGTACTCTGTAGTTCTTTGGTTGGTCTCTGAAGCGAGACCTGATGTAAGCTTGTACTTTGCAGTGTCTGTCTTAAGGCTTTATTTCTGAAGATGCTCCATTTTCCTCTCCCTCTGCCCCCTCTCTTGGAGACTCTCCATAGAATAGCTATGACTTTACTCAAGCTCTTACGTTCTAGCTTGGCAAATTGAAGGTGCAGGTACAAAATGGTCAAAACTTGCGGAGTCAGCTGTGTTTCTTACAACTGCTTTCGTGTTCAGTCGGCCTTTACGTCCAGGGAGGATACTAAACTCTTCAGTCCTGTTCCTCTGCCAGCTGTTTGAGGTATGTTCCCACTGGCTGAGGAACATGCTGATCTAGGACTCCTTGAACCTGCCTCTGCCTTCAGTGCGGAGCAAAGCACCACTGAAAGCCATGATGCCACCTCTCCTCTGCCACGAAACAATTCTGATCTCTTTGCTGCTGTAATCTCTGGCCAGGTAACGTTGACCATGGAGGGGAAAGAGCAAAGTGACTTACACGCTACAGAACTTGGACGTGAGACTGTAATGCGAGTCTGTAGCCAGTTGGGGATGCCTTACCTTCTGCCTTTCCCAAAGGGAAGACTTAATAGGAAAATGTGGTCCTCATGTATGTACCTATGCTTGCTGCATGTGTATATGATTCCGTTAGAGAGCTTTGGGTGGTAGAGTACAGAGGGCCCCTGGGGTCTCCCTTCTGTGGGAGGTGGTGAGCCTGTGGCTCTCGGGCGGTTGGGCTCGGTTCCCAGGCCCAGCTCGGAGCCGTTTGTCAGGAGCAGGCTGGCACGGGGACCACCCGGGCACAGGGATGCTGCTGGGCCACATTCAGCTCCTCGCAACCTGCTGTGCCCCAGCCCTTCCTGCCCATGGAGCGGGGGCAGACTGCTGGGACAGCCTTGTCCTCCCCCTGCTCCGCAGAGCCTGCGGTTTGCCTGCTTTTAAAGTTAGTGTGAGTGGTGCCTGGAGGACGGACCAGTCCTGCAATATGGAAGTAGCAAATCAAAGGGGGAAAGTGGGGAACAAACATTGGCGGTGAGTCAGGGACAATGAGTAACTCTGAAAAGTGGAACTTTATGGCCTTGTATTGTAAAACTTGAGAAGCTGATAATGTAGTGAAAGCAGTAATGCTGATTTCAAGGAGGAGAGTATGTTACGGGGCATGCTTAGAGATGCCAGATAAGGTGCGCAGTGCCTGGGGAATCCACAGCTGGAGGAAAACCTGGTGTACCTGTCTGCCATCAGAGAGATCCAACGGGACATCTTTCTAGTCTGCAGGGGAAAAGAAATGGGGAGGAAGCCAGCATGACTGCGGCATTCATCATGCTTAGCAGCTACAGCTCACAGGGGATCTTCTCGGTGAGAAAGAGGTATGAGGGATTGCATGCGAGCCGCTTAGAGAACTCGGGGTAAGGTCTCTATTTGTATGTGTCCTGCCTTCAGCCAGGACGGAGCTGGTTTGTCTCCAG
>JMFS01122578.1:0-43840 GCA_000699545.1 Podiceps cristatus
AATTTCTCACCACCCGAGGACTGATACAGCACCACCCCTTCCAAGCAGCAGTCAGGGAGCAGGGTTATTCCCCTGCAAGGGAACAAACAGATGAATGAACAAGCAGGCCTAAACGAAAACAAAAATAAAAGTAACAAGAAGGGAACATGAACAGAAAGCGAACCAAACAAGGAACTAGAGCTTGAGGCAATGGCTGACCCTCACTTATACTGGCCATGCCATCTATGGTGTGGATACTCTTTGGCCAGTTTACATCAGCTATTATGGCTGTGCCCCTCCCTAGTTTTTGCACCTGCACATCAGCAAAACTTGTGAAACAGCAAAATGTCCTTGATCGTTCAGAAGCAGCGTGCTGTCACCGTTCTGCACACACTAAATCCAAAACACAGGAGCTGCTGGAGACAAAACTAGTTCTGTCTTGGCTGAAACCAGGACAACAGCAGAGGTGCTCCAGCCCTCGGATCGTTTTTGTGGCCTACTCTGGACCCACTCCAACAGGTCTGTGCCTTTCCTGTATTCTGAGGGCTCCAGAGCTGGATGCAGTACAGAGGAGTTGTCTTCCATGCGCTCCAGGAGTCTCCTGGATTGCCTACAGCTCACCATGCTACTTTCCCAGCAGATGTGCAGTGGTAGAAGTCCCCCAGCAGGACGAGAGCCTGCGAGCATGATGCCTCCTGCAGCTGGAGTAAGAAGGGTTCGTCAATAGGCTCCCTGTGATCAGGTGGCCTGTAGTAGACGCCAGCCACAAGGTTCCCTTTGTTGCCTCGGTCTCTGATTTTTACTTATAAGCTTTCAATCTGTGGCTGTTCTTCAGAGACAGCTCTTCACACCCTAGCCCATTATTGATGTAGAGGGCAACGCCTCCACCCCTCCTTTGTTTCCAAATACTTTTAGGTTCATTTAGTTTAACCCAAGGATTGCCCTGTGGTTTTGTTCTGGTTTAATCTGTGTTGATCTTATTATTGTCATTATTAATGAAATCAGTATTGGTACTAAGTAGTAATTCAATGAATATTTGAATATCAGTGATCTCCAGTATGAAAAAATGCTAAATTTTTCCCTTTCAGAACTTTTGATAAGTAAATCAGAAGAGACTTTCCGAAAGTTCCTAGAATTTTATTTAACCTTGCTTCACTATAGTGTGAACTTGGTGATACTCATTTAGTTGTAGAAGTATTAAATAGTAGGACAAATACAGAAAAGAAAGCATCTGTGTGGTGTCACACAGAGCACCAGCATGATGCTAACTAGGATTTGCATCACATGATTTCTTGCTTTTTAAACTTGAGAAAATGAAAACAGGAATATTAAGAAAAACTAAGTCATTTAATTAGAAGAAAAAAACGCTCTTTGTGGAATCCCGAATGATACAGTTTTGCATCTAGAAATAAAGACCAAAAGTTAGTATTATGAGTTTTCCTGCCAAAAATGTCCTGGTTTCAGCTGGAATTGAGCTAATCTTCTCAGTAGCTACTGTGTTAAAGAGTTAGTAAGGGATTTGGTACATGAAGAATGTTGATAATACTCTGATGTTCTTAGTTGCTGCTAAGCGATCAAGGATGTCGTCCAGCTTCCCAGGTTTTGCCAATGTGCAGGTGCAAAAAGCTGGGAGGGGTTGACCCAAACCATCCAAAGAAATATGCCATAGACAACCATACCATAGACATCATTCCCAGTACATAAGTGGGGGCTGGCCGGTGGTCCAGATGCGGTTTGTTTGGGCTTTCGTTCATTCGTTCAGCTGTTTGTTTGCTCGTTCTCTCTGGGACTTGCAGTTCCGGCATCGCTGCTGCAGAAAGCGCTGTTCTGAGATTGCTCTTGGTTTCGCTCCGTGATCACTGCTCAGGACCAGCTGTATCAGCCATTGGGTGGTAAGAAATTGTACATCCTTTGTTCTGTATATTCCATTATCATGGTATTTATTATCATTATTGATATATATTATTATTATCTTTTCCTTTGCTGTCCTAGTAAACTGTCTTTAATCTCTGCCCACAAATTTTCCTTCCTTTCCAGTTGTCCAGCGGCTGTGTGGTACTTGGTTACTTCTGTTATGGCTTAAGCCCAACCGATAACCAAGAAATCAAAAGACCAGGCTGTACTATGGAATCTTAAGATTGTGATGAGGCTTAAAAAAAAAAAAAGGTTAAATATAACCTTCCAGTAATAAGAGAGAACCAATAACAATGCTTTAGTGAGTCTGTCTCGGTAAGTGTTAGGACATTTGGTGTATATATAGGAAAAAAGCGATTCTTTTGTTCAGTAATAGCGTATACAATGTGCAACCTGTACTGTACGTGAGGAATTTTTCCTCTACCATACACCTCAAATGTTCTGCATCTACCACTGTTCTCAGTATACGTTATCCGCATCGGGGTTACGCATTCTCTGTTGTTTCCTCACACCATGGGTGGGTCTCACCTGATCAGCCTTCGGCGGGACTCAAACCTGCTTTCATAGCTGTGTGGCACAAATGAGGAGAAAGCTGTTGCAGAGATCCAGTGTATCCCTTATGATACAATGTTTGTAATAGATTTTTGTCAAACTCATTTCTACAGTAGAATTTGTGGAGAACAGGTATTATGTATGACCACTGGTACATATACAGAGAAACAACATGCTAGCATTAACAGGAATTAACAGGGCTTAACAGTGAAAACTAGTGCAGTTAGTGTCATGCTGACAGCACATGAGAGTGGTGAGGTTTAAGCAGCAGGCCAAGCAGTAAGTCTTTAATTAGCCTGGGTAAGGTCTTTGTGCTTTGGGACAGGTTGGACAGCAAAGCTACTATAGCTGGAGATTTTTATAACCCAGCTGATTTTGCTAGATGTCTCAAAATAGAGCTGCATCTTTACTGCAGACTGCACTGTTGCTTGTTACCAAAACCCATATTTATCAGTATAAATGTCTTTGAATAGAATGATTAGTTGTCCTGGATTTTGAGCCTGCTCGTTTTTCTTGTACTAAAGGAGCAGCCAAAGCTGAGTAATATTTTGCACACAAAATGAAGTTCCTTCTGGTTGACTTTAAAATTCTTGTTGTCTCTGTGAATTCTTTTTTATTCTACTTTATTTTTTAATTTTACATCCTTTCTAGTTGGAAAAGTAGCCACTTCATCATTCAAATGAAATAAGAGGGAATGCTTTGTCAAGGAGCTTTGATTTGTTTCATTCCACTTCTAAGACTGTCATTAACCATAGCGTAGAGTTTTATAATAAAAAAGAAGGGAGGTCTTGGAAATAGCAAAATTTACAGATTTGCAGCCTTTTATTACAAGCAGGTAATGCACAGAGTCAGTCATATAGCTGCTGTGGAATTTAACAGCAATGTATGTGCTGATGATGCAGACCCCGGGCTGTCCTCCATGGGGCACAGTGGAGCTGCCCTGTTAGCAGCATACTAGATTCTGTGGACTCTACCTTTTATCTCTCGGTGGGGCAGGGGGAGAAGGAGGAAAAAAAAAAAAGTACATCCTTGTGTGTGGTTAAGGCAGATATTGCCAAAATTTGTTTCCCTAAGCTGCTACATGTGTCTGTTTCTTTTTATCTTCAGGGATATTTATGACGTATAAAACATACTTCACCCTTGTTGTTATTTGGCTCACCTGGATTCATGAGTTGTGCATGTAATTGGTCTATACAAAAGCATGTCCTGCCAACATTCCTTTCTGCTCATTCCATGTAATTTTGTTTGCTTCATCTAGCTTTTAAATTGTTAGCTGCTTACAGCACGGTGACGAGCAAGGAGGCTTTGGCAAGGCCTATGCTTCTGTAACATATATGAAGGATCCATTATTCTCTTAGAGCAGATGGCTGGCAGATTGTGTTAACATATTTCCAAATGAGTTAATTGTTTGCATTATATATGCTTATTTGGCTCTTTAGACATTTTCTGCTTAATATGCCTTGCCCAAATATGGAGTTGGAAGAGGCATATGTTTCTGCAATAAGAGCAGCCTCCTTCAGCATCTGCATAATAGAAGCCTCCAGACATCCAAGCACTGGAGTAATGAGTCTCAGAAGTGATTTTTCTCCTATATCAAGTTCACATATGGCTAGTTGAATTATATGAAAATCATTTGAGACTATTGTTCTTGTAAAGAATTTGAAAGAGAAGAATGTGTGATACTTTGCATCTGTTTTACTGTAATTGAGTCAATATTCAATATCAGAAATATAAACTACATCCCCTTATTGTTTGTGAAGTTGCTGTAAAGATAATCCAAGACAAATATTTTGTCTAAGTTTAACAGCATGATCATAATCATATGTAAGATGTGCCTGCTTGCTTTTGTAGTGATGTTTGTTATCTCTGGGATTAGGAGCAGTTCAGGTATCTTCTGGAAGTGATTTGCCAGACCTAGTAAGACTCTGTCCAAGACTGGACTTGTTCATTTGGGCACTGAGTCTCCTGTACGTGGTTGGTCTGCGCTCATGACCCAAACTAGTACATTTGCATTAAGCTGCTCTGTTTTGCATAAATATAGCAGCTGAGACTGCCTTTTCCTCAGAAACTTCAGCACTGTGCTTTAGAGCACAGCACTGACATATATAGAGATGTAAAGAATAGAGTTGCTGTTCTGCCAAACAGTAATTGAATCTGTACTCTACAATTTTGTATTGAACTTTAGAATAATTCTATTCAGTCACAAGTGTATCTTTTTAATATGTTCTTTTCTGTCTGTCTCCATCTAGAGTTCAGAAGGCTATAACATGAGCATCCCTATGCCTGGGCACCCAGTGAATTTTTCCGAAGTAACAATGGCACAGGCTCAGAAGGATGTGGCTAAACTTGAAGAGCTTATTGATGCTCACGATGTTATTTTCCTACTAATGGACACTAGAGAGAGTCGATGGCTTCCTGCTGTCATTGCAGCCAGCAAGAGGAAGGTGTTGTACCATACTCTGTTAATGTCCTTGTTGCTGTATTTCAGCTCTTGCATATCAACCAGCTGAGAGAACTTTATGGGAAATTGAAATATTTGAGCAATCTTTTGTGATTGTGCAGAATTTTTTTTTTCTTCTGTAGCCTCGAAGATTCTGTATAAGACAAAAAGAGAATGTTGGAAAGAGGAAAGAGAAACTTGTATCACAGAATGACACGGGGAAGGAGACTTCTGGAGGTGATCTGGCCCAACCCCTTGTCAGAACAGAGCCAACTAACAGCATGTTGCTCAGGGTCTTATCTAGTCAGTATCTTTTGAGCATCTCCAAGTGTACATATTTCATAGTAATGCTAAGAGAAGTAATTTCATAGTAAGAGAATCATAGTAAGGAGGACTAAAGACATTACAGTAATGACTGATAGGGGAAGTGAATTGTAGTAACTTGTCTGAAACCACATTTTCAAAATATATCTTAACAGTGAAAAATTGGAAAGTGAATTCCAAACTTTTGTTTAAAAGTTAATTTTAGGTTTTTCTCATTGCCTTATTGGAAAACATAGTGCTGTGCTGAGCCCATGCATCCAAACTCTGCCCATGACTCTTACTCAGGTAGTAAGAACTGAATGCTTCAGCTGTTTCTGTAGCTTAAAAGTAATATTCTCATGTTATAAGTGAAGAAAAATGAAGGAAGAGGGCTGCAGTACATAAGATTGCAAATACTTCTATTAAAAAGAAAAAATAAAATCTGAAGGTTTATAGGTTATACTCTGTATACAGATCAGGGAGACTGTATGCACAAATGCTTATGTAGTCAAAATGTTATAAAACGTCTTTTGTGGTCAGTGTGCCGTCCTGGTCATATGAACCAGATTGAGAAATAAAACATAAGCTTAATAAAATTTTTCCAGGGGAGTCACAAAAACATGTGAGGAGAAGATTTTGAGTTTTTGTATTCTACAAGTCTTAGTGAAGATTAGATATGACTAATAGAGCCTTTACTTTTGTGTGACTCTTGTTCTTGAAGGCAGGGTGGCATCCAGACTTTTCCTGTGAAAGAATATTCTAAATCACATAGGATTCTGGAAGCAGCATCTTTCTCCAAATTAATGCAGTTTTGAAAATATGATTTTGCTGAAGACTCCAACTAAATTATCCTGAACACTTACTTCCCTTGCTATCATGGTGTAGACTTTAGTAAAACAGTCTCAAATAACCTTGATATTTTTTAATTCATTTAAGAATTGTGCAGTTTCATGTTTGCTCAGTTAAAATAGCACAAAATCAGAAAATGCAAGTATTAAGCTTCTAACATGTCAGCTTAACTACAGTGCACATCCTGTGTGTTTTGTGGCATAAATGTAGTGATGTCTATAGCAATTTATGAAGTTGTGAACTTATTATCACAAGAGTAAACATACATGTGACCCAGCTGAGTCAATGTTATTTGAACTTAGATTTTTGTATTTCCTGACTTCTGTGATTTTTTTTTCAGCTGAGTCTAGTTTCCTGATAGTTGCTAGTTGTTTGTGTTTTCTTTTCTTTGTGTTTATATTCCATAAAAAGGGACAGTAAAAGGAGAGAGAATGCAGATTTGTGGTATTTGCAAACTAGTTTTGTCTTATAAATTCCAAGTATATTCCCCTCTCTCTTGAAGTTTATGTTCATCTGAACTTAACTAAATTTCCTCCGCACCTGCTTTGCAAGCAGGTTTTTTTCAAATCAAACAGTTCTCTCTTTTTTTTAAGACCTTGGCTTAAATGATTTTTTTTTATTTCTTTCTTTCCTTATTTTAAATAGATTTCTGATCCTGAGTAATAGGCTTGTATGTCTTTGTAGCTCAAATGCACTTCCCATAGTGAACTATGGTGCCAGTGAAGAGACCAGTGTGGACTTTACTTCAGGTGTAACTTAGTCACTTAATCAGTTCCTTCTGAATCTCATTCAACCCGTGGTTGAAACTGGAAAGTCCCTCTTTTAAATTATTCCTGGCTTTAAAAATGAAAAATGTCAAATTGCTGTACTAGAATTTCTATCTAAAATATCTGTATATGAAGCAATATATCTTCTTTTATGTTTTACTGGCCGCAGTCATTATTGTATAATTGGTTTTGCTTTTTGCTGTATCTAAATCATTGCCTGTACGTTTAGTAAAATCTGCTAGTGTAAGTATTGGGTTTGATATTTTGATCATAACGTATATAGCTTCAGATTACTCTAAGCATTTTTCACAAACTGAAGAGAAAGGGGAAAATGATGACAGTGTAATTGTGTAGCACGGCTGCTTGTGCTCCCCATGTGACTAAACAGATGCATACGAAGACCATAAGTAATCATTAATTGCTTTCCTCACTGAGCAGAATTTTTTTGGATAACAGACTTGTGTTTCCCTGCTTTGTCACATAGGAGTGTTTTAATGAATTACACTTCAGACCACAGTGAACTGAAAAGTCTACCTATAGAATTTTAAATGACATGAATACTTGTAATTGAAAGCTGAATACTTGTAATTGAAAGCCACTCTCGTACTTAAATGACACTTGGAATATTTTAGCACTTAGAGAATATGGAATATACAGTATATGCAGCAAAATTGATAATAAATTCTGAGCTAGCACCAAAATAAGTTTTTCCAATAATGAAACTAATCGTTTTATGAATATTGGGCCAAATTTGATATATAGATTACTTTTTGTCAGCAAGTGTGCATGGATTTGTGTAACAATTAGAGGGAGTCATTGATTTGTATCGTATTTTCCTGAAAGACAGAAAAAGGTAATGGTTTGTGGTCTTCTGAATCAGACTTTTGGTTTGGTTTTGTTTGCTTTGGGTTTTTTTTTTTTTAATATTCGACAATGGAAATTTTCTACCTATCAGAAAATCTGCTGCTTATGGCTAGGGTGATATACAGTTAATAATGTCTTCATCCATCTATAGCATGTGGGGTTTTTTGACATTTACAGTGAATAAAACCTTGAGACCTTTTTTTCCCCTCCCCTTTTGGCTTACTTAAAATCTCTTGTTCTCTTTATTGTTCACAGTTGGTCATCAATGCTGCATTGGGATTTGACACGTTCGTTGTTATGAGACATGGACTAAAGAAACCAAAACAACAAGAATCTGGTGATTCATGTTTCAACAATGCCTCTGGTTCTTCTGATCTTTTGGGATCATCACTCTTTTCAAATATCCCTGGCTATAAACTCGGTTGCTACTTCTGCAATGATGTTGTGGCACCAGGGGATGTGAGTAGAACCTTATGCATGGTGATTATATATCTCTCTTGTTGTGACTTCAATTTTTATTTCCTTTAAATTGTGTTTCATAAAGGGATTTGGTTTATGTTGATGTACACAGGGTTAAGAAATAGCTCACCTTTTATTCAGAAGACCAAAGAAATTAATTGCAGAACTAAAGATGTTTTGTGTAGCAGGGCAGCTAGTTACTTTAAAGTTATTTTTTGCTTTCATTTAGAATTGTCTATCTTTGTAGTCTACTAGGGATCGGACGTTGGATCAGCAGTGCACGGTCAGTCGACCTGGATTAGCCATGGTAGCTGGAGCGCTTGCAGTGGAATTAATGGTTTCTGTTTTACAGCATCCAGAAGGGTGAGTCATTTCTGCGTTGGTGTTCAAAAGGTGTTCTCTGAGGAATAGGATTTATTTAATATAATCTTTTTGGAGAAGGAGGGGGAAGTACGCATTAAGTAGGACAGTTTTGCAAGGTGTGAAGTTGCCTGTAAATTAATGTCTAGGCCATATCTACTATATTACTGTAATTTAACAGTGTTTGAGAGAGAACTGATAGATCAAACCTGAAGTTTTTATCTTGGAAATTGAGAGTTTTCTCCCTTTCTGAGATTGTAACTAGAAAAGGACTGAGAATATTTCAAAAGAAGAAAGTATTCCTGTTAGTGGATCTTGGCATTCCTTTGCTCAAGGGAGTGTTTGAGTGTAATGAGGAGATACCATAACTATTTTTGTCACATGAAGCATGACAAAAGCTAAATATTGCAAAGTCTTAATTAAAATTAAGTAGGTTTGATACAGAAGCTACTCTGAAATTCTGTAACCTGAAGCCTTGTTTTCTGTCTTTTTCTTTCACAGATTTTAAAGTGAGTTAGACATGATTATGTTACAAGTCTCTGAGAGTGATTCTGAAAAGGGGGTTTTGTATTCCCATGCTTAATCTTAGTTCCTATGAAACAGATTTTCCAGATAGGTTCCTTTCCAGATTCTAAGCTGTAATAAAATGTCTTGAAGCTTACTGGAAATTTTGACTGTTCAGTATGTTGTCTTGTTCCAATTTGCATTCTTGGATTTTTGGCAGTGGTTATGCTGTGGCCAGCAGTAGTGATGATAGAATGAATGAACCACCTACTTCTCTTGGACTTGTTCCTCATCAGGTAAGTAATTTGTGAGTAAATGCTTCTGTTTAAAAGCTGGGAACTGCAACAACAAACTTTGCCTCCTTAGCAAAAAAATACTCTATGCTGATTCCCGTCCCTGAAGGACTGACATTCTATGTTTGTGTTTTAAAAATAATAATAATAATAATAAATATATATCCATCACAGAGGCCAAGATAGGACAGACACAATGCCAGGAAAACAACTACTTGTGGACACACAATTCCTGCTACCTGCCTAGCAGGAATTCATTTGGAGCAGGCTGTATGTGAATAAGGCAACCACTGACTTTTCTGTTCCCCATGAAAGCTGACAATATGAGCATCCTAAAGTTACTTTTGTTCACTTTTAAAATCCTTTCTGAGTTTGAAAAAAATTTCAAATCCAGCCAACTCAGTTATTATAGTTCTCCAAAATATTTGTGTATTTCTGGTACAATACAGCAGTCTTTATGCTTCTGCTCAACACAAATGCAAGTTACAAATATGTTAAGGATACCATTTTTCAGATTGCTGGATAAACTTGTCTTTATTTGTTATATTGATACAGTCCTTCAGAAAACTGCCTGCTGATCTTATCCCCATAATCATATTGCCTGTGATACTATCATTGGGGATTAAAGTATTCCGTGCCTCCTTTATGCTGCTTATCTGACTGACCCTGTTTGGATCCTTCTGTCATATAAATAAATCATTATTTGTTTCTAAGTGGTATTTTTAGATTTTGCTGAAACTATTTTTTTTTTTTTCCACTAAAAATGAATCTTGATTCAGAAACAGCTTAAGCTGCTAGTATGTTTTCTTTGCAACATCCAGGTAATCACAAGGGCCGGTGTATATAAAATCAGTCTAATTTTGTTTATAATTTTATGTAGTAACCAGTGTTTACAAGTGGGTCATTTTATGCAATGGGGTCCTTGTAGGCTCTCTCCGGATTCTCTCTCCCCAAGAGTTCTGTGGTCTCTCTCTCAGGAGTGTTTCTGTCCCATACCTTTGAAGTTTTTCTGCTTGTTACTGTGGTCACTGTCAGCATTGGGAAGGGTAGGGAATATCCAGTTCTGGATTGGCTGTTTCAGATACTCGCAGTACAAGCTATTGTCCTTGCTGACACTCATCTGTTGTCTGGAAGGTTCTCAAAGTTTCCAACTTTGGCACTAATTGCTAACATTGTAACCTTTGCAATGGCTGACCGGTTGTTTACAGTCAGGGTACTTTAGTACAACTAGGTTACTCCCTTATCCTATAGGGTTATCTGTGGTTAATATGCTAATACTGTTGTCAGTGAGGCCCAACCTATGCCAAATGCTGCAGTTTATCTGAGGGAGGTTTTTTGACTTCTCGTACCTCAACAGGAAGAAGAAGCCAAATTAAATCTTGTTCATTTGATGATCCAAGTACTCCCTTCTGATTTATCCTTGCTTTCTTATCCCTTTGGTTTCTTAGTTGAAAAATGAATGTCATAACTCCCTGATTGTTTTTTGTAGTTACCTAAATGTTTCCTTTGATCATATGGGATGATAGTAGGAAAGATTTTACTTAGGCTAGGTCACTTTGTTTTTAAAAATAGCTTCAGCAATTTTGATGATTGAATCTGAGTCTTACACATATACAGTGACTTTATTTCAAAATGGTGACTATGCTCCAGAGCTCTGGAAGGCAGATCTGTAATTTGAACTTTCCCTTAATATCTAAAAAGGGAGAGTAAAGAAGTAAGTATCCCTTTCCTGCTCGCCTCCACCATCAAAAAACCTACAGATTTTACATTAGGTAGTAATATTTTTTTTAGAGTATTTCCCAGTAAACTTTCTAAAGTTTACTTTTTCTACTGGAAAAATAATGATCTCACAGTTCATATATTTCCAGATGAAGAGAATGTTAACAGTCCAGTCAGTCCTGTCTGATTTTTTTTTTTTTATATATATATATACCCCTATATGATTTTACTTGTGTTATTCTTCTGGTTTGGGCTATGCTTTGAGATATAATCCATATCAAGTACGAATTTTAATTGGAAAAACTTTTCATTGAATTATGACTTCTGTCAACCCTGTGTCTGTTTTTCACATTTACATTTAGTGACTATTATGAATGTCTTTTAAACATTCTAATACAAATATAACTTTAGTAGGTATAAAATGAAAATAGACAATTTTTTTCAAATATTGTGATATCTAATCCTGTTACAAACTGCTCGTTTCTCTTAACAGTCACCCATCTAATTAACTCAGTGAGTGTGATATTTTCTCCAGGGGTCTAGAATTAGCTGTTACTTTCTGGTATGGGTTGTTGTTTGGTTTGGTTTGGTGTGAGTGTTTGTTTTGTTTGTTTGTTTGTTTGCTTGTTTTGTGGTGTTCTTTGTTCATTTGGTTAGCTCACTTATGTGGAAAAAGAAGAATAGTAATTCAATAATGCATCAGTCCTCTATTACGAAGGTATTCCTTTGTGGATAATAAATGTTGCACGCTCAGTCTTACTCTGTCATAAATAAACTGAATTTATTTCCAAGAAGTGTCTTGGAGTTCCTAGGATAACAGAAATACAAAGCATTGTGATATCAGAAAGACTTGATTTTGTTGTTTTCCTTTCTTTTCCTGGGTGTGGGTTTTGTTTAAAAATTATCATATTTTTGTATTTTAACACTATGTATGGCTCAGTGTTTTTGCAAAAATACCTTAGTGTTAAAACTGTTTAAATTGCTATTAGCTTCTAAGGTTTATGCCATTTCAACTGCATTAAATGTGTGGAGTGCATATTGGAAGTATTTTCCATAATAGACTTCAGTGTTTATTAAGGCATTATTGTTTGTATTGCAGAGCTACGTAAGTTCTGTTCTTAGTGACATCTCTTCATTGCAGTAGGCCTGTAAAAATACAGAATAAAGATGATCAATACTCTGAAGAGCTTTTAGTCTAAACAGTCAAACCCTGCTGCAAAGTGTTTTCAGTACTGTTTCTGTTAGCAGAAACAATGGTCTGGAATTTTAAAATTAAGTATCAGTAGTATCATATTAGCAGCATAAATTTGTCAGATTATATGTTAGAGACAGAAAAAAAAATGTGTTTAACTGGTTATACCATGACTTTTTATTTTTGATTGAACTTTGCAATCAGAAAAGTCAAACTCCAGGTGGTGCTGTGCCCCTACTTATGTTTAAATAGAGTTGCAATATATAGTTGTGCCATTATTTGTGTATAGAAAACCAGTAATATATATTGCATATAAATTTACTACAGGTGTTATTGGGGGTCACTGTATTAGAACAGTATTACCCTAGTTATAGCTAGTCTTTATCTTTTTACCAAATGTATGTGTCCAGTTCATGTGGCGTTTTGGAAATGTTTTGGTTTTTTTTTTTTTTTTTTGTAATTATAGAACAGTATTGTAATTTTTTTCACCTTCCAGATCCGTGGATTTTTATCAAGATTTGATAATGTTCTTCCAGTCAGCCTGGCATTTGATAAGTGCACAGCCTGTTCAACCAAAGTAAGTCTGAGTTTGTCTGTACTTTGTTTATATGTACAGAACAATCTTGCTTTAGGTCAGCCTTGGGATGATGAGGACTGCTTTGTATTTGACTTTTCTTTTACTACCTTAGTGCTTGGAAACTGTTTTCTCACTTCAGCTGAAGTTCTTTTGCTGTGATACCCTTGTTTAAGTGTTTTCCAAATTTTTGTCATCACCTGCTAGCATCCTATCTCTACATAAACGTTTTAGTCATTACTAAAGTAACCAAGGAGAGATTAGGGCCAACACATTTCTGAAATGTTGATCATAAATACTGTCAATATCTTTTTAGCTTTATAAGAAGGAATAAAATTGGTACTGTTTTTAGTTGTTCAAGAAATTATTTCTGATGCCTAACGAATAAATATATCTTTTTACCTTTCTTGTGCTTAGTATCAGTACAAATATGCAAAGTTCTCTAAATTTCTGGTTTATGATACAAAACAAACATATAAAGAATGCTTAAGAAAAAGAAATTACTTTCATAACATTTCTTTATTGAAAAGCCTGTTTCATTTTGATGCTAGTGTTGACAGTCCTGAGTCACTTAATGGATTTACAGCTGTTGCTAAGATCGGAGCTGTGTCTTGCCAGAACACCAGTGCAGTCCACTAATGTGTCTGTGTGAGGCCTCCTCTTCACTCTTGGATTGTTTTCCTGTACCGTGGCCTTGAAAAGATCTTTCTGGCAAGTTTTCCATGGCTGTGTAGTGCAAGTTCAAGGCATTTTGACTGGGATATCTCAATATGAACATTCAGAGGTTTTGACTCATGATTTGGCCTACTTGGGAGTGCCATTAATTTAGTTCACTCTTATGTACCTTGAGACTTACTGCAAGATGTTCTTTTCGTTCTCCTCACTGCACTTGTCCATCTTCTTGCAAACAGCTATCAAAATCTCCCGAGGCAGTATCATTTTTTTTGAGGACTTGCCCTCTTTCTTCTTCTACAGTATCCTTGTTATTTCTCTAGGCTATCTGGGTACATTTGACAAGTTTTGAAGGACTATTAATGTCCATTTTCCTCTCAAAAGCTGAAGCACTCAACTTAAAACTGCTGTTATTTTTAGAAACTGCTGTTATCTACCCTCTTGAATAGCTGAAAGCTCAGCAGTAGCTAAAAGTGATTATTTTCTCATCTTTTCCAGAAGTATAGTTTGCAGAAATTCTATATGCGTTATCTACAGTACTTTGCTTCAGAAAAATACTTATAAGTAAAAGAAAAAGGGGGGGGGGAAGCTTTATGATGGTGGAGCATGAAAAGTTAAACTGTTAGAATAAGGTTTCTTCCCCCCTCCCTCTTTTGCTTTTTATCTCTGATCCAGAAGATATTGATTTATAAAACCAATAAAAATGAACATCAATGTAGATAAATGCAGGTATCAATTTTTGGTCAGCAAATCGTTTCCTCTTGGAGGTCATTTTAAGAGAGCCCTGCTTTACATAAACAGTCTTGATGATTTAATAAAAACTGACTTGGATTTTAGCAGCTGTGCTATTCCCAGAGAGATCACTTTTCATGTGGTTTGGGTTTTAAATTACTTCTGTACTGAAAAGGTTGCTTCATTGGCACACATATTTCCTTACAGTAGAAACACAGCATTTGTTTACTTTGCTAACTTTCTGTTTATTAGCATAAGAGTATGTCACCCGGTATTATCTGGAAATCTGATGCTAATACTTTGAAATGACAAATCCAATTACACTTTAATTTTAGTCTGTATGTTGGTTGTGTTGGGGGTTTTTTTGTTTGTTTTTTTTTTAATGCAGCAATTTAGCAGAATTTCATCCTGATCTATGTCAGATATACTGTAGATTCAAACTTTTAGCAGAGAAGTGGCTTTTTTGATATAATTGAATTTGCTGGCACCTTATTGATTTTCTCCTTTCTTATGTCAGCATTCTTTCTTGAGCTCCTGTCTCTCTGTAACTCATAACATTAATTAGAATTTTTTTTTTTAATTCCAATACTGTCTTCAGCCATCCAGTACAGCTGGATGACTTGGGAGAAGCTGTGAATGATCTGCATGTTCAGAGATTAGATTCTTTTTCATTTTGACGCTCAGTCATGACTTCATTTTTCTGTGAAGCTGAAGAGACCAGACATCCAAGCAGCCAGCTATTCCTTACCCAGAATTGTCCTAAACAGACTGCATGCCAGAGAAGCTTCCTGCAGGCAGTTGTTCAGGAATTTTGGGATGGTCGCAGCAGGAAACCAATCTATTTTTATTCTGGGCCAAATTTTCCCTTGTATGATTTCCCCCTCTGTCTCACTCGGGTTCTGCACAAGCATGTGCTAGAATGGAAAGTATCCTCTTTCAGAGCTAACAGCACTGCGCTGCCAGTGGAGTAGTAGGTCTGAGGAGCAGCGTAAGCTCCTCCTGATGCACTTCCTATTTCATGTCAAACTTGTTCTGTTACTGAGAAGGGACAGTCCAAAGTTCTTTAGTATGGATATTTGTTTGTAGTAACTGCTTTACTTACAGAACTAGAGTGTTAAGCTTATTACTTGCTGTGCTGATTAAGCTGTCTGTTTACCCTGGTGGGAGCAAAATGAGGATATTTTTTCATATTATGGTGAGAAGCTTTATAAAGCTGTAGAAAAGTAAAATGCTCTTGATCTTGTACTGCCCAATCCTTGCAGGCAACTGTCTAAAGCCTTGAAGCATACATGTTAAAATAGGTATCTATCTTAATGCAAAACTGCCAGTGTTTATACTTTAATGAGGGTAATGAAAATTTTCCTGTTATTGCTCCTCTTTCTTCCTTGCGCATTATGGAATGAACCAGGAGACCTCATAGATTGAGTTTAACGTCAGAAGAGATTATTGGTACTGACCAACATGGGTGTACAGATATCCCCTCTGTTTTTACTTACCGCCTACAGATCTTATTGTCCCCAGGGTTTGTATTTATCATCCATGTTCTAGAACATCTTTTATTTTCCTTGAAGATATTTCTCTCAGTCCCCTACTACATTGTACTGATGTGTAATTATCTTCACTATCAAATGAAAAAAAAAAAAAGGCAGCATAAGCATCTCAGCTAATTTTCAAGTTCTTTCTCAACTTTTTATTCAGTATGCTGAAAAATTGAGCTACTTAAGTTGTAGTTTTTTAACCACTTGGTAATTTTACTGACTAACCTTTAGATGTTTTTCAATTTCATTGCATTTCATGAAGTGGTAGACACTAGGATCAGGGATGATATTCTAGGCACTGTGTTACAATTTCTGTTTTCAGTCAAGATATTTCCCTATCCTTGCAGATGTTTTCCCTTTTTAACATCCCAAGAATACATTAAACACTCTTGCTGTGACAGTTACTAAGAGGCTGTGTTGTGTAAGTTATTTATGAGTGTTTCAGTTTTGAAATGTATCATCATGTAGACATAACAATGCTTTTATTGTTCTCATCTGCTAACTGCTTTGCATGCATTTTTACTTAAAATGGTTCCAATCAGATATGACAGTAACCTGCACTATTCAGTAACTTACTGATTTTTTTCGGTTCAGATAAATTTAATTTTGATTCCAGCAAGGCCTTTCATATTTGACCTAGCTGCATTGAGGAAAGATTTTCATATTTGCTTTCTCCTGGTAATAGCATATGGTAAGATCTTTCAGTGAAATTGTTTTTAATCTTTTTATATTATACATTTCTCAATTAAAGTATTGTGTTGGTGTTAAATAGAGATGTATAAGTCATAAGGGGAAAAAAGCCTCGGTCTTTCATAGAATCATAGAATGGTTTGAGTTGGAAGGGACCTTTAAAGATCTTTCCTGTACTAAAAAAAAGCTAGCTCTTGCATAGCTTGCAGAAATGATGGAAGAAACAGGGAGAAATGTTTGTCCTTCAGGAATGAACACTGCAAAAATTTAAAAGAATGTTTAAAAAGAGTTATTTCTGTAGCTGTGCTGTAACATTAAGTCTATATAACTGAGTCCATTTATAACTTTCCTTATTTCCTGAATTTACATATGTTAACATTTGACACTTTATGTACAGTGCAGCCTCTGTATTAATATTGTATAGATTTCACTCAGACTTAAAGAATGCATCATGCCTAGGTATATTTTCAGCATACTGAGTTAAATGTAACATTTTTCTTTCTCTTAAGGTGGCATAGAAAATTGATTTATGACAAGTGACTTAGAGAAATTTACCACTTTTGTTTTTCCTCTTTGAAAAAAATGCCATTTTAACTGGGGGAGCAGGAGACAGGATTATCTTGCCCATAACTTGTGAAATCTCTCTAATATAGAGAGAGTTTTTACCTCTCTATATATCAAATTTAAATTCAGTGAGAGAACTGAAATAATATGTATTTTCAAAATGAGTCATGGTGAGGATGGTTTTACTACTGGTTGCCTGAAAGATGCACATTATTGAAAACAATGCCTGATCTTACAATTTAAAAAAAAAAAATGTAGTTTTATTGTAAGGTCAACAATATATAGTGTAGATTATCCCAAATAAAAGGTTACTAGCAGAAGGAAGGTGTGATATGTACTAAAGAATGCCACATCAAACACTAAGAAATGATGACCATGGTAATGTGGCCATTATGATGGAATTTTGTTCCCTCACAGGAGGGCAAATGCAATCAAGAACCCCAGAAATCTTAGAAGTACAATGACTTTAAACATTACCCTATTTTGTGAACAGAGAAGAGGGATTGGAATCAGTAGTATATTCAGTTTTGTGCTTTGGGGAAGGTGGGGAGGTGTCTGTATGGTCAGGATGGGTGATAATTGGGAAACAGAATTTAAGAAAACACCACCGCTGAAATCTGGTAAGGTGGGAGACAGCTCATTATCCCTGTCCTGTATCTGAAATAAAATTACATGATTAATGAAGTAGGTGTAGTTCAGTGGAGAAGTTACATCTTGTTACTTCTTGCTTAGTCCATCATGACTGGAAACATCATAGCTAATCCTACATGAAGGCAGTAGTGCCAGATAAACTGCCTTGCACATATCACCCCCACAATAAAGGTAGTAAATGTAAGGAACATGGGGAACAGAAACGTGTTTATGTTCAATCTTAAATCATACCATTTACCAAAATTCAGAAAGCAGGTTGGCATTCCCATGTGTTAGCACTGTTACGGCCGGATTGTAAGAGTTAGAAATGATGACTGTTTTACATCAGTTATTCAGAGTTGTGGGATGCAGGTTTATTGACTTTTAATAGATAAAATAGGTTGTTGACACCGAACAGCCTCCCAAAGTCAAAAGAGGATTTTAAAAAAAAAAAAAAAAAAAAAAAAAAAACAAACTTGATCTTTATGTTAGGGTACTGAAGAGAAGTAAGGTTGTTTAAAAATTCAGTCAGATCACAGGAAGGATAGTTCAAAACTTTAAGCAATACTGCTGCTGGCAGTGTTTATTTGTCCTCCTCTCCCCTCCCCGGAAATAATGATGCTAGAAGTCTTTAATGAACAATTGCTCTTAGCCGTTCTATTGTGTCTTCATTTCAACTTTTAACATATCTGTGAAATCGCTTCTTAGTCAATTTATTGTTTTGTTATGTTTTTTTCAACCAAGATAAATGTATAAAAGAATTTAGGAGATTTTTTTTTTTTCTTCTTTTCTCTCTCTTTCTCTGTTGTGATTTAGTTTGACTTACAGCAGGAACTAATTTCTTGCTGTTATTACTTACTGTTTCTCTTAAAGAGAAGAAACTAGTGTGCTTCTCTATAACAAATTGGTAAGACATTATTCATTGCTAGCTTACGTTGTTAATGTATTTATCTGTGTTAAGAACTGACATGGCTTATAATAAGTTAAAGATCCGTTTGTGTCTTGTGAAACTAAACCACCCACCCAAATATTTTCACATGGTGAGGATTTGTTTTGTGTTCAGGGCTCTGAGAGGAGGATGCATTTTCAATCAGCCTCTCAGAAGCTAGCAGCTGTAAGTGCAGTGTCAAAACGTTTGTTTTGAGTGTGGGTGTTTGCAACTGTTTTTACATCTTGAAAAGGTGTTTTGTCTTTCATGTTTTGCTGAGCAAAACCAGTTTTTATTACCCAGCCCCCTATCCTATGATAGTTGTCTTTATTCTAGCCAGTCTGTTTGTCTTCATCACATAAGATGATTTCTTCGTGGATAGCAGATGCAACCATTAGGGAGTTTAAATACAACTGGCATAGACAATGCATTTAAATAACAAAGTAAAACAACATTCCTCCCCAGATCATTATGATTTGGGGTCTTGTCTTCATGGCACAAGGGAGCAGATAGCTAAGGTTTACTGTTAAGTATTTTTAGGAGCTGTTCTTCAGTATTGTGTTCTTTGTAATGGAAGTTTTGAACTCCTCTGATTAAATATTTAAAAAAGTTTCTTGAGAGGGAGGGAGAAAGGAAGGGAGGGAAAAAGAACAGAGAACATACAACTCTCTGAAGCTTGTTTTATTCCCTCTTCCTTTTGCTCCAGAAAATCATCAATTCTGTTGTTACTACTTCTGGTTTCAGAATAGTGAAGTTGCTAGATTAAGAATCTCTTTCTAGTAATAAGTAACACTTGTAAGTAAATAAGTGAATTGAAGTGTTTCCTCATGTTTTAAGTGAAATAGCATGTCGATTTACGCTGCTGTGGCAGCATACCATGTTAGATAGTAGAAACAAAGCTATGTTACAGAGAATCCCAGAATTTGGTCCAAGAAGCAGTGGGTGTGACTAACTGGTCTGTGGTATTGAGTAGTTTACTTGTCTCTAAGTTAAATAACACTGAAAGAAGTAAAATAATGTTTCGGTAATAGTTCAGTGATCTTAAATGGATGTATGCTACTATTCTAAGCAGTTATAAGTGGCAGAGAGAATGGTTTATGAAGTCTATCTTAAATAGAAATTTCTATTATCTGAACTAAAAAACAGAATTAATTGAAATCTTTAAGTGTAAATACTGCACTCATATAGTTTCTGCACCATGAATAAAATTAATTTTACTATTTTTAAGTTTAATTTTAAAATACTGTTTTTAAAGGGAAGAATAAACCTGCCATTGTTAAAAAGAATTGATTCATATTTCTGACAGGTTGTATTTCTGTTTCTTTTAAATTCTCTGGGTCTTAAATATTTTTTTAATATTTCTTCTTCCTCCAATTCAATTACATTTTAACTACAATTAGTACAAAGTAAAGGACTATGAACCAGTAGGAAAGAGATAACATCACCAAAATTTTCTAGTACTGACATGTTTAATATCTGTGTCTGGAATACCGTTCTTAATTATTTATTCTAATGGCAACTTACTGCTTTCCTATCGTCTACTCTGTGAAGCTGTTAGAGAATTCCTTTTGTGTTGGTAAAAACAAAACAGAACTAAAATACTTTAGTTTAAAATATATACTTGCCGACAGACTCTCATATAAGAATAGCAAAAATAAAGTTGGAGAACACTGAACTGGATAAAAGCTAGTAACATACAATGTATAGTGATGGCATGGTAATGATGATCATCTGACCATTGCTGAATGTAGAAACAGTTCAAACCCAATTCTGTAGGTTTCTGGCTGAAACTCAAAAGGTCAGTTGTTCATTTTGCTGGATATGAATGATATGAATAATTTGTAATTGTTCTTTTTACTTGCATAAGGTTTTGGCATACTTGTAACCTAATGGCTTCTCTTCCCTTATTTATTGCTCAGTTATTCCAAGGGTTCAGTACATGTTCGATCAAGAAAATACAGATGCAGTATGCTTCATGTCTGCCATTTATGCCTGGATTTTTAAATTTGTAACCTGAGGAATCGCTTTAAATAATAATAATAAAAAAAAAAAAAAGCCCACATGTTCCTGGCTGGAACATATATGATTCTTTAATATAGCGGCTATTGTGACTATTTAAAAAGTCATTTAATATGTTGACTTATTTAGGGCAATACAGAATACTTGTTCATATCAGTTATGTGCAAAGACTGCTAACTGTCAGTTGTTAGAGTGTATATAAGAAAAATTGAACTAGTTTGAAACATTTACAGGGTTACATAAAGGTTCAAGTCTAAATCACAGCTGAAAATTTTCATACATACAAGGTTATGGTCCAAAGCACTCTTCTGCATTGATAGATTTGGTAGACGAGCACTTCAGATTAATACAGTGCAGTGCTGTGTGCATTTGACAACTTTGGCCACAATGCCAAATGCTCTGCATTAATATGCTCTGCATATTAACAAGTAATGCCAACACACAGCAGTGAGAGACTGGGACTAAATCTATGCTTCTCTCTCTTCTATGGTCAGGTCTTGTAACAATTGTCTCACGGAATTGTGTGATAATATGAGAGTCTGGTTATTTTTTTCCCTGATCTTCATGCAACTAGAACTTGCTTTATTATAATCTCATTTAAATTATGCTAAAATGATAGATTGTAATATTTAAATGATATACAGTTTACTTGTATTTCAATTATCTTTTTAATCTCATGAGATTAAAGGGGTGAGTACTACATCTTTACCATAATAATTTTTTACCTTCCTGTTTTTAACTATTGTATTTTTTTCTTGTATGCTTTTCTTTGTTCCTCTCACTGCAGTCTTTGACAGGAATGTGTCTTCATCTATACCTATTTTCTTTTGTTAGACTTAAGAAATTATCAGCCTTACTTTAGTGGGCAACTGCTCTTTTGTTTGCAAATGCCCATGTAGTCATTTTTGAACAGTTTAAGTTTAACCTTTATTCAGTTTTTCCACATTTTTACAGGGTTGCCTGTATCTGTGTCACTGCAGAAGTTTTCTTTGAAATGGGAAAAATGTGAAGGAAATTGAATTAAGAAAGATGGTAAAATAAGTGAAACTGATGAAATCCAATAATTATGTGTGGTTTTGGTGAAAATGCTGTTGCTCCTCCAGTGCTGTTTTGCACAGGTCTTGTAGCACATCCAGATAATAAAAATCTGTATTTTGTAGACTGTTTCAGAGCAAAGGATTTTAAGCTATAGATCTGGATTTAGGAACTACTGAGCAGCTGCAATTTCTGCTTAAGGTAGTGATAATATTAGGTGCTCGGTGTCTAACAGATCGTGCTTTATTGTTGAACTGCTGGTGGCAGGTGAGAGCTAGATGGAATAAATGACTTCATATGCAGTACCCAGTCAGCATTGGCTTTGGGGTTGCTTTAAGTGAACCCATTGAAGATGAACCACTGCAATCTGTAGAGTCAAATTGTGTAGACAGCCAAAGTGGTATTCAGCATAAGATTGTTGATTTTCTGTGAGAAGGCTAATTTTCTTAGGTGTTTGGAGAAGTGACCTTGCTTCACTCCCAGCATTAAGGATTGCCTGCAGACAGTGGATGCTGTTTCTGGACTGTTTCTTCAAGGCAAAACTGAGAATTGTGCTATAGATGCCTGTCCCTGTATATGGGTAACAAACAGATTAACCAGCCGTGTAGCATCAGTAACCTCAGATGGGACTGGGGAAAAAGAAGGGCTTTCTGCAGTTGCTGTACGATAGATAGTGACTAATGCCAGTATGAACTGGAGCCAAAAATGTTGTAACTGCTGATGAGCTAATCAGCATAAATTTTGGACAGGAAGCAGAATGAGGATAAATAAAGTTGTAAATATCCATCAAGTGCAAAATGTGGAGTGAGAAAGAGATGGCTATTAGGGGACTGAAGGATATACCCATGTATTAAAAGAGGTCAGGACAGATGATCTAATGATATTGTCTACTTTGAAAACTCTTTTGTTCTTCTGTTCTCAGTCTCTAAAACTGAGATGCTTATTTTCTTCTGCTCTCCCTCTCTCTTTACCTCTTTCTTTCTTTTCACTTCTATTTACTAATGCTTTCAGGCAGGGAGTACCTTAAACTTGTGTGCTGTCTAGCAGAAAGCCCTTATATTGACTGTAATTTGAAGACTCCATAATGTTTCAAATGATTTGTGAGAAATATTTTAGAAAGGAAAGAATAGCTAAAATAAAAATCTTGCAGATTTGTCTGTATTATTAGTCTCTCAACTCATATCAGGAAAAACACATCAGGGATATTTCAGAAAAATTCAGAATGCGTGCAGTTCCCAAAAACTTAATGTAGACAAGACCATGCTTAAACTGACATCTCCTAAATTTCTATTAACTTTACTTTCCTCCTTTTCATTATTCAAAAGAAGAAACTGGAAAGTCCTAAGCTAAGATCTTGTTAACGTCAGGGCCTATTCTTCGTGAGTCAGTACTCCATTTTCTGTCCATTGCAATTCAAAATCAGTGTAGGTAGTAGCAACAGACAAAACACATTTGTATGACTACATTCCTACTGTAAATTAAAACAGTCTCAAATTAATTTTCAGCATATTCTGTTTGAATTAGTTAAGGTTTTTATACTAATTTGCTCTATTTTTTAATACTGATTCTGGGAAGGTAAGGAGAAAATTATGTATGCAGCAGGTGCTTTAATTACTTGAATGTGAGCCAAAAATGATGCCATTTTTGCCTTGCAGTTTATAACCTTCCAATATTTTCAGAGTAGCCTTCTTCAGCTTGCACCTGGAATACAGCCTTCTTCAGAACTTTGTTTCATGACCTTGTTTTTAAAACTTAATCATGTGTGAATGCACAACTGTTGTATGACCATTCATACACACATTAAGGTAATATGGGAGGCTTATCAGAAGATGTCTTAAGAGTCATCTTTGTGCTCATGTAATGTTGTCATGCTTTTCTGTTCCAATATTATGAACCGAGTCTGTGAAAAATCCTTATGTGATCTCCAGAAAAGTTCAGTTTTGTTGCATTCTTTTTCATAGATTTATTACAGGATCGCCTTATTAGGCTTTTCTTTCCAACTCTTTAGGACCAAATGGCAATAAAAATTGAAAACTTCATGAAAAGGCAAGAGTCTAGAGGCTGAGGATTTTTATAGGAAACCAGAATTATGGGTCTCATGATAAAATTTGAATGTTGGCAGTGCTGCCTGTGCAACCACTTAGACCCAAGATCCCAATAGCTTAAGTGCCTCCTTTTATTCTCTTCTCAGTTAGGAGAATTATTCACTGCATTGTAGTCTTTCACTAATCTTCCTGTTTTAATAGCAGATACATTGAGCTTTGAAGAGTTTAATTGGCAAGATTTTACACGTCTTCCTTATTCTCCAAGCAGCCATTGAAACTGAAATGTTTCCTTTCAGCATGCTAACGCTCACAGTAGTCTTCTGTTCATTCTACATTGCCTGTGATAACTGGATAGTTAGCAGTGTGCAAAAATATATCCAGGCATGTAAAATTTCTAAATAGAATGTTGAATTTTGTGATTTTTCTGACTCTGAAAGATTCTGACTCTGAAAGTATCTGTCCCCTTTGGGGGAAGGCAGGGCACGGAGGGGACATGTGCTGTTGTCTTTGAGGGCGGAAGGTGTTTGAAGCCAGGAAGGGTGTAAAGCACAGCACCTGTATTGTTTTGGAGGTAGGCTACCTGTGTATCTTATGTAGTGTAAACAATAAATCTGGTAGCATTAATTTCTTTATTTTTCCTGGAAAATAAACAACACTGTTTCAAGCTCTGCAGATGCTAACTACTTAGAAAACAAAAAAGCCAAAAGTAATGTAGATAACTTGTTAAAAAGTTTAAAAATTATGTGACAGAAATGAGGCATAAAATGCGAGCCAGTTTTATATCAGTGGTCAGGTTCTTGGGATTAGGAGTTTACTTTTTGTATTTTTACTTAATCAGATACTATGTTTTATGCAATAAAACAATCCTGGAGCCAGATTCTCCCTCTGAATGTCTTTCTACCCAGCAATTGAGAATTCTTTGTGAAGAATGCTTTTATAAAGAATATAACACCAAGGCTGCACATCTGTTTCTCGTTTCAAAACAAGTTCTTTTACTCCAAGCCTCTATTTTTTTCCTCCTACCATGAGATTAGGGTTGTGGGGGTTTTTTTTCCCTTCAGTAAACAGACGAGAATAAAAAGATTGCTAATAAAATGGGTTACTGTGTATCATTTACACAAAAGGCTTTAGCAGTACATTAATTTGTCCCTGTTGTGATAATGTGCATCCACAGATCCATTTGTTCCATTAAAATGCCTTCATGTGAAAAATCGGTTGTAGCCCTGGCTCTGTAAAATGGAGACTGGAACTGAGGTTATGGCCTCAACCTGAGGGGAGATTTGCATGTGTCAGAAAAGAGTGTGGTTTTAAAATGTGGATTCTCCTGCCAGTATTTGTGACAGACATGAAATACAGAAGGCATGCTACTTTCTAACTCTCCTCCTAAGCTCTGAAAAGTGACCTGCAAGTGAGAAAAAGATAAGGGTTCCTTAATAAATCTGTATTGCTCCAGCTTGCCTTGCTGGGCGGAAGAGTCATATCCTTCTAGTTCTTTTTGTTGCTGCTTTGCAGTTTTTCCTGCTTGAGAAAATGAATTGCTACATAGTGACATGTCACTGAATGACTGGATAGGGACACGCTTATTCCCAGAAAAAGTCAGTGAGGGATTTTTTACATCTGCAGTCAGATAGTAACTAATTTGAGATCAATACTAATAAAAATTATAACATCTCTCAAGTATTTCCCTCCTGTAAAGCTGTTATTCAGAATGATCGCATTGGTACCAAGTATGGTGTTAGCAGCAAAGAGAATTGTTAAGAACTGAGAAAGCAAACTCATGCCAACCATGGGCCTTTAGGCTCTACTGGACATGATTAAATAGGAGAAAATTTCCTTTCCAGACAGCAACAAATCAGGCACTTATTAAATCTGGAAACATTTTTTAGAATTATTTTGTGCCTATTTAATGTCTAGACTGGCTTTATTCCTGATGACCTGCAGAGTATTCCTGTGTGGTCTCCTGGCATAGGAATTTGAGATGAGTTTTATTTTGCCCCATTCGTTTTTCTTTTTGAGGTATGTTCAGTGGCTACTGAACAAATATATGCCACTTTACATTTATCAGAGGACAGCTGTTACTGAATTTGTGTAGTAAATGGGCAAGTTAATGGTCTTTATCCGTTTCATGGTATTTATTGTAAAGTTTTAATCATCTGAATTGGGAAGTAAAGTCCCTAAAGGTGACAAAGTCATCTTTCAATTGCTGCCTATAGTAAAAGCACTGCATTAGAGTGTATGCCTTCTTTAATGGTGCCACCACTGCTCAGGTGCCAACTGAGTGATGCTGCTTCTTTGGCTCCCTGATCTGTTCTCTGGGCCACGTGGCTGGGATTTCTGTTTTAAAACTGGTTAACAGACACTTCTGTTCCCATTACAAAAGCAAGTAATTATAATCATCAAGTACAGTTTTTGATAGTTTTTCAGGCTTCTAAGGGTGCTCATACAAGAAAAATATTCTGTATTGTTGTATTTTAGCTTTTTAAGATACTATGTCTAAGGTCAGACTTGTTACTCTTAACCTGAATTTGCCATTGTAGCACTATGGAAAGTCTATCAGGGTAACATGATGGAGTTTCTACAGGGGGAAAATAGATTTTTAAATCTTTCCATAACAATAGCAGGTTTGGGCATATTAATGTGTATCATTTCTACCCAACTTTTTTTTTTTTTTTTTAAAAAAGCGCTACAGTTCACTAGATGCAAGAACACCACACTTTCAACTCATGGTTTTGTGATCTTATTACTATTAATGCTTTATTAATGTTTTAAAAGACAATAGGAGACTTCCTAGTCTCTTCCATGCTAATCACAATACAAAGGGCCCTTGGATTTAATAAAAATTCTTCCAGATGATTCATCCAAAACTAATGCTAGACATTGTGGATGTTAGTGTAGCCACACAGTCTGCTTTGTGCGAGTACGTAAGAATTCATTTATAGCTTGTGGCAGGGAATATAGCAAGGTTAAGCACATCAAACAGACCAGGGCAGTTTATTCAGAGCACCCTGGCACACTGAAGTAATGCACTTACAGAGGAAGCAATACCTGGAAATTTTCATGTCAGGCTTGAGTCACAGTTCTTCGGAAATGAGGATCAAGGTATAGTTAGCTGAGTAACAAAATCACCCACATTTAAAGGTTTTTTGATAGACTTCTTGTTTATAGTGAAGTTGCACTCGGTTTTTAATATTTACATATCCCAAAGCAGTATACATCTTTTAGCAATTTTTACCTCTGGGAAGAGACCAAAATATCTTATTTTTGTTGTCCCTGCTTTTCTTAGATATGGTGTAGTATTTTAGAATAAGGCTATGGTTTCATTGTACATAGGCTGTATATGGTTTCAGCATACCATGAACTATAATCTGGCCTACATCACTAAAAAGATGTTTCATAAGCTCTGTATTGTGGTTCCAACAAATTAAACCAATAGCAACACATTTGATAATGCTGATATCTTTGAGGATTATATGCAGGCAGGGCTGTGAATGTAATCGAAGCTTACAAGATGATGTCTGTATACTGTGTTTCACAAAGAGCCAGATGCGAGAGACTTCTGCCCATCTGGTGGTTTTATTAGAACACAGAAGAGTCATTAAATGTATGTATATATCCACAGTGCAATTTCACAATATATATAAAGGTCAATATTAAAAGGACACATCTCAAATGGAATGCTAAAGTTGTCCAGTTCTCTGCATTGCTTTGTGAATAGTCAGATGAGTTTGTCTCAGTGTATTTATCTTGGGAATTAAAAACAAACAAACAAACAAAAAAGCTCCAAGAAATGTTCCTAAGAATTTTTTTACTCCTTTTCTTTCCTGTTTTCTTTTTTAATTTCTGATTATGTTTATGGGTCATTGCAGAAATACACAAAAGCCCAGGTATGGCAAAATCTAAAGTATGAAGAACAACTTCTTCATATTTAGTAAGAGAACATGAAGTGCAGGTTTTATTTATTTTAGAAGTGTAAAGTGTGGTCAAGAAAGTGGCAAATGTTTATTACAGTCACCTACAGCTGTCCTCTTCCTCTTTATAGTTGTGTTTCAGTTGTTTGTGTTTTTTTGAAACCTAAGTATGCAGTAGGTAATTTTGCTGCAAATAGACGTTTTGTACAGAGATCTGAGTGCAGATCCCGGTCTGTTTTTACCAGTAAACTTATAGCCTGTCAGCTAAATATAAATACATTTTTAAATGAGCTTGAATTCCTGTAGGACTCGGTATAAAAGCTCACTGGACATGTTTTGCTGAAGAATGCTGTTGGGCTGTGCTAGTTCCCACAGTTTTAAGAATTATAAATGCAAAGGTTATTTGATACCTTTAGAAATTGTTAAACTAAAAAAAAAAAGAGTAAGATTGTTGAGAGTAAGTTGTGATTTTGGTTGAGTTAGATGAATTCATAATAAAACAATTGTCCCTTCCTCCCTTTTTCTCCCCGCCCCCATTATCAAAGAAGGGCAAATGGCTTCTTTCGGGTTGGGGGGAGCAGGGATTGTTCATTTTTAAACCTTGGAATGAAGCTCACTTGGTTGAGTCACCTATTTCACGATACAGTCCTACCAGGGTGGTTTTTTAATTCTTTTCCAGAGGAAATTAATTGCATTGGTTACAGGCCACTTGTCCGTCCATTAAGAGTGGATACATTTGTGGCCAGCAGGTCGAGGGAAGTGATTCTGCCCCTGTACTCTGCTCTGGTGAGACCTCACCTGGAGGGCTGCGTCTAGCTCTGGAGCCCTCAGCACAAGAAGGACAGGGAGCTGTTGGAGCGGGTCCAGAGGAGGCTACAAGAATGATCTGAGGGCTGGAGCACCTCTGCTGTGAGGACAGGCTGAGAGAGTTGGGCTTGTTCAGCCTGGAGAAGAGAAGGCTGCAGGGAGACCTGATTGCGGCCTTTCAGTCCTTAAAGGGGGCCTATAGGAAAGATGGGGAGAATCTTTTCAGTAGGGACAGCGGTGACAGGACAAGGGGTAACGGTTTTAAACTGAAACAGGGTAGGTTTAGGTTGGATATAAGGAAGAAATTCTTTACAATGAGGGTGGTGAAGCACTGGAACGGGTTGCCCAGAGAGGTGGTGGATGCCCCATCCCTGGAAACATTCAAGACCAGGTTGGACGGGGCTCTGAGCAACCTGATCTGGGTAATGGTGTCCCTGCTGACTGCAGGGGGGTTGGACTAGATGGACTCTGGGGGTCCCTTCCAACCCAAAACATTCTATGAATTAAGGAGTACATAATCTGTACAAATTTCTCTTACTGCTTCTCTCCCAAAATAAGGCTAAAATATATGCAGCAAAAGAAGGGATGTCCACAGCCCCTGAAACAGTGTTCTGTACAAAAGAAATGCTTGTATTTATGCTTGTTCTGCAATAACTATACCAAAATGAGAAGTTAAAAATAGGGATACATAATGACTAAATTTTTGCACAGATAAGCTCTAAGATGACACAAATGGGTACAATATTATGATTTGTTTAGAAATTTATACTTCAGAGAGTGAAAATTCTTTGAGCACAGGAGTCCTGGAGCCATATCTTGATGGCTGATTTTGGTACTTTTGCTATGGCTGAGCAGTTGTAGAGATGCAGTTGTTTGTGGATTCTCTGGTGTTTAGTAAGTGTTGTGCTTATGCCAGAGCTTTTTTCAAGTACAGCTATACCCTGCTATCTGCAGCGGATGTAGTTCTGAAAAGTATGATGCGACAACACTGCGATGTTGCTTGTAAAAACTGATGTGGTAAAGGAGGACTTACGCAGGGACTGAGGACATGCACAGGCTTTGAATGCACAGGAATAGCGTATGTAGTTGGGAGGGTGAGAAGGAGGAGTAGATTATCCGAATCGGCAACTGGAAGAGGTGCTGGCTTTTACAGATGCTGGGTTTTGGAAATTATTATCATTCTAGAAAGTAACAGCCATTCTAAAAAATAACAGCCATCTGTGAAACTGCCTGGTCATCACCCCCTTTCTCTGCCCTTCACTCTTGAACTGATGTTGATTTGTCTGAGGAAGATGATTGAGGTGAAGATGTAAGTGTGGAGAAAGGCAACAATAACTTTCCCAGTAAAAGGTTTTTGGCAGGCATTCAGTTCCATAAATTAAGCTGTTCTGTGGACTTGTCTGAAAAGCTTGCATCTTCTCTATATTGCATGGTGCTGGTGATCCTTCCCCTGCCCCTCTATCGATGTCATGTATGCTGCTCCTTTGTAGTAAAATACTGTGTGTTTCTGAAGTCCCTGCTCTGATACATGAATTTCTATAGGAAGAGTTGCTTTGCAGTCTGTCAAGCTGAGCTGCGTTATCTGTGAGACTGATGACAGCAGAGCAGGATATTGAATGATTAGTTGTAGAACTCAGGACAAAAACAGGAAAACAATGCATTCTGGCATTCCTCTATCATAAGTTCCTTCCATTTTCTTGCTACCTGCTTTAACAGAACTTCTAGAATCATGTTCATCTTTGACCTTTATCTTTTCTTTCCTCAATCTTCATCATACTTGATTGAAATCAGCCTGCCAAGTAGTTATTTAAGCTAAAGCTGCATGAAATAAAATTCTTTGTGGTCTGGGGTTTGAGAGGAGCATAGGCTAAAATCTTCCCCACAATTCTTGTAGAAGTCTATAACAGTCTCAAGATAAAAGATAAACTGGGGAAATTAGAGTAGAAAAATAGAGTGCTTTAAGATACAATAGTCTCTATGAATCAGTTATGAATCTCTGGAGATTGGGAGGATGTTGGACTTGGACACTGACTCGGAGATTTTTTCAGTCTGTCCCAGCATGGTTCTTTCCCTTAACTGGTACATTGGAATAGTCTTTTACTGTGTTTTGTGTAACTCAAATGCTCCTTTCATGACTTCACAATTAAGTTTTTCTTTTTGCCATGTCATCTCTCTTGTTATAAGCCTAAAAATACGTTTAAACCGGGAAATTTTAAACCTTACTTCTCTTCCCTCTACCTTTCCGCCCCTTTAGAAAATGAGTTAGGAGAAATGATTGTTCTTTTCTCTGTATTTTGTACCTGTTTACAATTTACAGTAATTTTCTGAGTGTTCAGAAAGATTGTACTTCTAGTTTGTGAGGAAAATATGATGATGTATCACATTATGGACATCTTATTTGAAATCCTTTTCTGTTTGTTTATTTGACAGGTCCTTGACCAGTACGAACGAGAAGGGTTTAATTTCCTAGCTAAAGTTTTTAATTCTTCACATTCCTTCTTAGAAGACTTGACAGGTCTAACTTTGTTACACCAGGAGACACAGGCTGCTGAGGTAAGAAAATACACTTTGGATGTTAAGAATAAACAGGTGGCAGTAAAACGGTGCTTGTTTTTTGTTCAGCTGTATAACCATGTGATTAAATAAATCACTGATAGAATTGAGCAGGGGTACTATGTGTCCTCTTATGTTATAGAATAAGAAATGTCATTGGATGTGAGAGATCATTCTTTTTTAAGAACAGATCATGGGATGCATGTTGACAGCCAGTTAGAAACGTGTGGCACTATTATTATTATTCGTTTTATTGTTGTCACATTTTGTGAAATTACAGAAATATTTTAAGTGACGGTTGTTCCTTGGCGGTTCTGAATTTCTATCAGGAAAGTTTCTGTCTATTGTCTTTTAAGGTGTGTTTCACTGGCAGCGTGAACTGCAGCTTGTGCAAACATTATAGGTACTGCATACAAGTACTGCTGATAGGTAGCCCTGATCACACAGAGCCCCGTGTGGGCTAACCCCCACAGTATTTACACAGCTTACTAGGTAGGTTAGACATTCTCTTATGTTAATCATAACTTTGTATATCTGAGTTTTCAAGTATTGCTTTTAAAGAAAACAAGTGACTTGTTTTATGTGGTGTAAAGAAATCAGTTGTCATTTTAGGTCAATCTAAAATGTAATTATACTGCTTGATGGATTATATTATGGGGAAAACAATACTGTTTATTTGTCTAGCGACAGAAGTTGTAATGTAGAATGAAATTGGGGTATGTTTTGTTCTTGTGGGAGATAACCCTGTCTAAACGAGTTGTGAGTTTATCCCATAAAAAACTAACGTGAGTTTATCCCATAAAAAAATGAACAGGTATCTGTCTTAATATTGTATTTTAATAATGACTTGTAATCCTTACTCTGTTTGCAAATGTCTATACTATTCTACATCTGTAACTTAATTTTAATGTAGTTGTGTCACATGCTTGTTTCCAAAGTTGGCTTTGGAAAGTGATTGTTCAGTTACTGTAGCCTGTGTAAACGGTATAGCTGTTTTTTCAGCTGGAAATGGCTGAACAGTGTTGCTTAATAAGATTTGTGGGAATAATGATGACTTGGCTCTCTGTTTCATGTTTTAACCATTTAAAATAATTGGAACAGATGCTGGAGACATTAAACTGTGAAATACCTGATGCATTCTTAAATCAGCCTGGTGATACCTAGAAAAAATTTAAATACATATATGAAAGGAATCCAACAAAGAAAAACAAATGCCTTTTAACAGGTGCTACTCATTAGCAGTAAAAGTGATTGTAGTCTCATTGCCATACATGATTTCAGGCTGCTAAGAAGTGTCTAGGCTTCTCATGAGAGCATTAAAATCAGTTACAAGTTCCCTAGTTGGTAGTCTAATATTTTGTGAATATTAATTAATAAATTTATTTTGCAGCTTCAGAATGTATACAGGTGTTGTTTATAAAGTTTTAGATATTCTTTACGAAATGTAGTGACTGGTTGTGAGTTCATTGCTGCTTACTGAAGTTTAAAGTTTAACAAAAAATGGAATTAGTGTGCTTTCAAAAATCTTTGGGCTCAACAGTGAGATTTATGCAGTGAAATAATTTCTCATGGGTGGAAAAACTGACATACAAACTATATACAAAAGTTAATGCATTCAAATTAGCCCAACTACCGTAGAACCAGTGACTTTTCTTGGTTGCCTCGCTGTAGCTGTATTTTTGTAAAAACTCACCTGTTTTATCAGGTTTAACTGTTTTAATGGTCTTGATAAAGTTTGTGTTTATGAATGATAAGGTCCAACAGGCAGATTATTTGCAGATTCTGGAGCATGCTTGCTTTATTTGGATTAAAAGCCCTATGATTTTGTTACATTTTGCCAGTGTTGACCCTGAAAAATAAAAAGGAGGCTTTGTTGTCCTCTGCTGCTCCATCAGTACATAATCTGGGGCAGCTTTTAAAATTTTAAGGTGCACAAGAGAGTGCTTTTATTGTATTTTCTGTGGAATTGTTCTTGTATTTTGAACTCATTTTTCTCATACAGTGCGGCTGGGGTAATTTATATTGTTGAGTTTGAAGACTGAAATGGCTTTTCAGGTTTCTAGCTACTTTTGAGCTGCTGTTGGCAGAATGTTTTCTCTGAAATGGAGGCATTAGATTTATTAAGATCAGTGCTTTCTAGGTTGATTTAAGACCACCTTGATACATGGCATTCTAAAAACTGCAGCAAAAGTAGTGAGGGAGGTTTCATAAGGCCTATATGGCCTGTTTTGGTAATTAGAATATTTAATTGTTCTGTTGAGAAGTTACTTGCCTTTCTGCACTCACTCTTTAAAGATATTTTGTAGATGATTGTTGGGTCTGGAGACCATAAAAATGGCATTTAGTAACTGAAGACTTTCCTTTCTTCCAATGTAGTAAAATTTGACCAGTGCTATTGCACAACTGTAATGAAAACAGATTTGTAAAGTTGCATGTCATCCAACCTTAAATTGACTGCAGTGACGTCATAATTGTGTTGTAGTTCCATATATAAAATCACTGAGAATCAGGCTAATAAACTGGCATCTGATAGGGAAACTACTCAGTCTCGTTCTTTTTTTTAAAATGATTGTTCTTTAAATGCTGATTCATTAAGAGCATTTAATTGAATGTTTTGCTCAGAATTTTCCATGAAGACGTTACCTCCCTACATGCTTAGTGCAGACTGCATTTACCTGGATTAAAGCAATACAATTTGCAGTCAGATATGGAAAGAAGACTTTTCACTTACTAAATAGCTTTTTAACTTGCATTGTTCAATTTTCTCTTCCAGTGCTGTGCTGTTAATCTAAGTAGTAATACAATCTTGATATACTTTACAGTATCTTTTTAAAATGACTGATAAGAATATAATCATAATTCAGTGTGTAACCAGAGTAGGAATCATATCACAGATTTAGTTTGTGATTCAAATTTGATACTAATTGCAGGGTTTTTAGTCTATAGAGTATGTATTTCTTTAGCATGAGATGCATCAGGAAGTTATAAATGTTGTATGTAACTTCCTTAGCATGACAATATTACTCAGTAAATAATAAGATTAGCAAGCGTTTCTATTCTGTCTTGAAATGACAGTAAACTTCAAGCATCTGCTTTTTCCACATCTGCCTTTAATTTAGGTTCTGAGGAACTTTTTCTTTTTTAATACCGGTTAGATAGTTATGTTCAGCTTCAAAAAGAGATTCTGATGACACGCATGGCTTTGAAGGCCAATAGGAGCTGTGGGAAACTCCCACATCAGCACTTAGACCTTGTTTCCACTGGATAGAGTTCACTTTGGGAGCTTCCCAAGCTCATGTAAAAATTGCACTTCTATTTTCCAGATCACTTGGCTCCTTATTCCTAATCTGAACTTTTTAACTTGACACTTGTTGAATGTGAAGTCAAGTTTAATAGCCGGGCTTAAAATAGAGAAAGCCTATGCATCTCTTGAATTATTTATCAGAAGCTAGAGGCATTGATTTGGAGAGAGAACAACAATGAACTGAATGATTTCCAGTTCAGAACTTGGCTGGGCTGCCCAATGATGGTTACATACCACAGTGCATCTCTAAAACCAGCTGGTTTGCTTGCCACATACACCAGACTTAACCCTGCAAAAGTATATCGGGTTTTGCTAGTGTGGAGAGCTCTTTATATTTAATCTAGTCTAAATTACAGTGTTCCTGATATGCACTTGACTACTTTCTGTTGAGATAAATTTTAATGATGTGGCACACCTCTCAAAGTGAAAACTGACACATTAATAAAACCCATATTCAGGATTATTCCATAGTTGTGGAAGAACCATTCCCGTTTGTAAGGTTTTTCTAAGAAACTTCTTTAAGGGTACTTGTTTTATTGTTGCCCTTTTTCTTCAGAAAGAGCTAAACATATGTAAGTTCTCTTGAAATCACTGGGAGTGAAGCATCTGTTGAGATGTATTGATAGGAGCAATAATAGTCGTAAAGTGAAATTTTTGCATGATTTACTGTATTATGTGCAGTTGAATTTCTATACAAGGCTTTTTCAGTTATGTCCGTTTTCAGAACTATGGAAACTAAATTTCTGTCTGTTCTACCCAGATATAAATATACTTTCTAGATCTGGATTTCAATTCCTAAATTACTTGGATGCTTTAGGAAGCTTTACTGTACTTTCTGCTTTCATCAGTATGAAAGAAATCATCAAACACGTAAAAGAAATAAAATTTTCACTTTGCTTTATGACTGATTAAAACACAAGAAGTGGTAGAACTCTTGCAATCTAAGAGGATCATAAACAATTTTGGAACAAATCAAATCCAGACCAGAGTTCATATTGCTGAATGAGATTATAAGGGTCAGATACTGGTGCCAGCAGGTCATGATGTCTATGTTATTTTACTTTAGTAATTTTGTACTTCGGGTTTTTTGTTTCTTATGTGATCCATAGTATCTGTAGTTTCTATGACAAGTTCTTCTGGTCAGTGAATGAACCCTATTCGGTACTTGCAAAACCCCCTTGCTGTTCTGGTTTACTGTGTCCCAAACAATGCAGATTAGAACTCTTATCCTATAGAAAGGTAGGATTAATTTAAAAAACAACCAGAACAAAAAACCAAACCAACCCCCCAAAAAACCCCAACAAACCACCACACCAAAAAACAACCAACCAACCACAAAAGAACCCCAACAAAACAAAAAACAACACTAAACCAAAAAAACCTTATCACACTAGTAAAATACTCTGAGTTCTTTGAATAGGAGAAAATACAGAAAATCCTTTTTTATTCTGATTCTGCACTTATTTGAAGTTTGTGCCTGACCATTTTTCAGGCACTTCTTGGGGAACAGGGCTTACTTGTATAAAGGCAGCTGGTATTAAAAGTGAACTTTGTGCTTACCCAAATTTGGAAGAAAATTCAGAATTTCCAATGTGCTTTGCTATTAAAAATATCCTGCTTGCTTCTGTTTCTGCATTATATTATGAAACATTTTTGATGCTGAAACAATAACATATGAGGAGCCAAAATAACCCCCAAACAAAACAGAAAAACCAAGCTTCAACATTATAATAGTAAGTTCTGTAACCTAACCTATTTTTTTGTTAACCAAGCAGCATTCAGAATTGAATTTTACTTGATGTTATGCAAATTTCCCCCAAAAAATCCACTACTGATGGGTAGACTAATATTAATATTTGAGACTTGTCTGTGTCTGTAAGCATTTTTGTTTTTCTTAATGTTTTTAATCTGGTACATTTTGGTAGAAATTTGACAGATTTAGTCCTGCCCTGGAATCTCTTTCTTCAGAGATTAAGAGATTAATCTGTTTTCTTTCAGGAGATGGGTTGGTTTTTTCTGTTTCAGTTTTCTCATGATATCAATTAGTGTCATCATTTTTCTTCATTCATCAACCAGTATTTCCCAGATCTTCAAATAATGGTAATTTTTTTCTGTAAAAAAACCCCTGTTAAACACAGTCCAAATGAGAAATTCTCGGTTATGGTAGATTTTAAAATGGATGTAAATTTCCCATGCCAAAGAGAAGTAATTGTTACATCAACACAAAACAGTTCAAACTGAGTTTTATAGAGTTTGAACAAGCCCAAGAATGGTCTTTATGCTGATACCTTATGATGCTCTGAAAATTTAGAAATACCTGTTTCCTCTATTTCATACTAAAACATGATCTCTTTTTCTTTCCCACAATAACTTTACTGATAACTTCAGTTATTGTTACTAAAAATGCTCAGATGCTCTTCCTAGGATTTACATCAGCAACCGTTGTGCACAAATACTCATGTTTCATGATGTATTTAAATAAATACATATTTGTCCCTTCAGGACAGGGAGGGCCATGTGCCGTCATTTTATTTAGTTGAAGTCAAAGAGAAGAAGGGGGAAAGAGAGTTGATTGTAGGGTTGTAGAGACTGGAAAGATTTTTTGGGGCCTACCATACCACAGGAATGCTTCAAGGATGATTTCAAGGGTGACAGCCTGCCAATCTTCTGAGCTGCGAGTCCTGTAAGACCATAGTTTAGAAAGTTACAAAGATCTTTTCTTCAGTCAACGCTTGTTAATATTTGAATTTCAGAGACATTTTAAAAGTTAAGACAGCTATAGAAACGCTACTCATATCACTTTGATTGAATAAATCTACATTGTCATAAACATCCTATGTGACCTTGTCTCAAAAACGTAAAAAAACTTTATAAAATTTTACTTGCAAAGTTTGACTTGTAAATGCTGGCATCCTTCAATAAAAGGTGCTACTGATTAGCTGCATAGATTGGTAGATTTATTAAACTTGTGTAGTTATTAGTCAAATTAAATGAGACTCTGTAAATTCAAATGTAAGAATTGATACTTGGGGGCAGAGATAGAGGAAACGATGACTATTCAGTTTAAAGATTTACTTTTTTAATCTGCTGTTGATATCAAGATGTCTTTTTTGTTTGACATTTCAAATATATGGAAAAAAATTAGACCAAAATCACTGAAAGAATTGAAATAAGTGGCATTTGGGTTAGCAACAGATGGTAATTAAAAAAAAAAAATTGTAATGTATTAAACTGAATTGCTGTCATAATGCCAAAATATTGATAGAGTTTAAATCTATCTCTATATAAAATTCACAGTAAATTTTGCATAGCTATAAAATGGAAAGTACTGCTATTCATAAATTTATAATCTCATCAGTTTTTATGTGAGGGGAAAAAGCTATGCAACAAATAGCAGTCAGTGCCTCATTTTATATAAGCTATAAAAAAAATTAGCTTTTCCAGGTGCTATGAAGCTGCTGCAGCATTAATATTTAGTCTATGTAGTTCATAATGCCTGTGCAGCTTTTGAGTACTGGGTTGTGTAGAAAGTAATTCAGAATTGTTTTGCCTTGTTATGAACGGTATTAATCAGGTTAGTACTGTTCAATATCAGACACTCTCTACTGAGAGGACTCAAAGGGTCTGTGCTTTCTGATGTTTCCTCTTTTAACAGTAACAGGACCTCAGGTACAGTCGCAAAGGTACACTAGTTTCTTTTTTATGGATTATTGTCATTGCCCTCATTAGATCAGTAACTAAACAAGGAGTATTTGAACTGATAAAGTAATGATCCAGATTATGCCATGATAATAAATTATATTAAATATTATTATATTGGTTAATGGTTAGCACCCAAAATTTTGAAGTGAACTACTACACTGAAGCTGTAAAATCTGAAAAATGGATTTGTTGATGTCTTTAGAAACTAATTGTGCCTCTAAGAAACTTCCTACACTTAATTTTTTTTTACTATTGTTCCATCACAATGAATTAGCATTATTATGACTGAACAAGGTTAATGTTCTGACATAATTTCTTTGCCAGGGTATGACATTACAAGGTGAAGAAGTTACAAATGACTTCTGTAACTGAAATGGCTGATTTAGTGAGTAACTTGGTACTCAGATTCGGTACTTCTAAAGCATCTCCACAATCTAGGCATACCTTCCTATGGCACCGAGGATTTCGGCAATGTGAAGTCTGTGGAGGAATCATAAAAATTTGTTAACAACACTTATTAAGCAGTTAATGAGAAAGCAGTGAGAACTCAACTGTCAGGTGTGGTAGGGGAGGACTGATAAAGAGTGATTTCTTGGAGTTAACTAGAGATAGGGCATGAAGCATGTGCAAATGCCATGTTAAATATTGCCTATCCCTCCAGGATTTCGGCAATGTGAAGTCTGTGGAGGAATCATAAAAATTTGTTAACAACACTTATTAAGCAGTTAATGAGAAAGCAGTGAGAACTCAACTGTCAGGTGTGGTAGGGGAGGACTGATAAAGAGTGATTTCTTGGAGTTAACTAGAGATAGGGCATGAAGCATGTGCAAATGCCATGTTAAATATTGCCTATCCCTCCTTTTTTTGTTTCTGTTTGGACAGTAAGTGCATTTTTTCCTATGTAACAAAAAAACCCCTTTTCTCCACAAATATTCCCACTCTTCTGGTACTTGACTGAGATAGAAGTGCTGCACATCTCTATCACATAATATATTTTTATTATATATTAATAGCATTATTGCATAATTTTCCATTTTTCCATTTCACCTGCCTGAACACTTCGCCAGCCAATCCTGAGTGTTTTGGCTGCTCCATCAGCAAGAGTAGACACAAAATCTTCTAATCCAGGCACAAAATGTAATCCTATATAATCTAAAGGTAAAGAAAGGTGATTAAAGGAGTTTAAAAATTAATTGGGTTGCAGAGTTTTGCAGAGTATTTTTCCTACATCTCCCTAATGATTTTCCAGAGTTTTAAGGTAAAGCAATGCTGAACAACCATGCATAAAACCTGATGCTGAATCAATGAAGTGGTGTGTCACTTCAAAGCAGTGGAGTTATGAACATGAATTTCCTATAATTTCTGCCCTAATTTTCTAGGAGTCTCACGTCTTGAAATTTGTGGGGATTGACACACTGAGATCCTAAAATCTTTCTTCGTAATTGTATCCATATGTTTTTGGCTTGTAGTCTGTTCTCTTATTGTACTCTTACCATTTCTCTCTGTATAGAAGAGGACTGTTCCTCTAAAACACTAATCATGTGTTTGAGAGAGGTATTTGCTACCTGGCTAGTGAGAGCCACTGATAAATTGAAACCTGTAGCTGATTTAATACTCAGTTTTCTTAGCTTGCTTGAAAAGGTAAAATGCTTCATGTTCTCAGCTATTCACTTCAGCTGTCAGATTGCAGCAGTTTGTCCCTAACAAGTTAGAGTGGTGCTCATGATTTTTATATTTAATACAGGTTCAATGTTTATAGTAGGGGGAAAAAGTATCAAAAATGTCGTAAGAGACAGTAAGTATGAAAGTCTACCTCACTCTTTTATCACTATGTGTATACAGAAGAGAGTCATAATATATATTGCAATTTGTCAATATTATTCTACAGTATTTATATTTGTTTATATTATTCTAATATTGAGCTGTCCAGCTGCCTTAACATAGAAAATGCTTTCTGGATTTTGGATTTGTTTTATTCAAATGTTCATAAACCTACCTTCCCATCACCTGCCTTTGTTACCCCTCTGCATCTGTATGAAAGAGAATATTTTAGCTGATTCAAATGGCCTTTGAACAGTACTGCTATCAAAACTTTACATCCCTGTTACATTAAATTTAGATACCATATATTTCTTTTTTGGATACTGTGATAGTATTTGGTGTTTTCAGTGGATCTGGGATTTCCATGGCTCCAAGAGTTTAGACAACAGCAAGCTGATAGAAGAGTAACGAATGTACTGTACCTAGTCCTTTCATGTTCCGTTCTCAAAGATTCAGGTAGTCCCTGCTTCTTGTCAGTGCCTGCTTTGCAAGGCTAGGCAAGACCTGACTGTAATCCTGGTAAGATATACAAAATTAAATGCCACCGAAGTCACATTGTTTAGTGAAGAGAGTAACAATAACATATAGATAAAAATAAAAAACTTGTCAGAGTGCTCTGTGTCTCATGGTTATTTGGTTCAAAAATCCCTGGAGTAAACTCAGTGAATAACTTTCTAACATTTTGGTAATCTGCACTGATAGAGGTTCATTCTGTGGTTCTGTCATTAAAAAGTAATTGTTTGACTGTGATTGGGATCTGATTTTCTCTGTAACTGCAGCATTCATCACTATTGGTGTGATAAACATATGTATGTGAGAATTATCAAGTGATTATGATCTTGTTCCTGTAGAAAGAATGTCTTAACGTGTCCCTCTGCTCTCAGCTTCTTCATCTCATGTTCCAAATACTAGTATTACTGAAATAGGGCATTTTTATGTCCACAACTAAAAAAGTAATGAGACATAAGCTTCTTAAAATTCAAGTTGTTTAAAGGGGAAAGTTAAGGCAACTTAATGGTGAACATCTCTGCCCTCAATGTTAAGTTGTTCTGAATCTTTTCGCACTTACCCTTTGTGGAAATAGAGATGATCAAATTGTCAGCTGTCCCTGCCCGTTTTTGCATAAGGTGTACCAAAAAGTTCCCAGGTCTCCTTTACATTTGAGACCCAGCCAAATTATCATATCTAGCTGCATCACACCTTACAATGATGAAATGCTCTTGAAAATTACTGTGTATTTGAGCTTTTTTTTTTTTTTTTTTTTTTTTTTTTTTTTTTTTTTTTTTTTTAAACTAAATTTTTTTTTTTGCTAACGTAACTCTTGATGTCTTCCTATAAGGAAGTCCAGAAGAACTGTATCAGTTTGTGTAATAATAGGAAAAACAATGTCCATAGTTCCTGAAGTAACCTCAGAAAACTGTGTCTATCTTAAGAATGCAGTTCCTCTACTGGATTTCTAGCGAAGACAGGACAGTCAGTAAGCAAGAAACTGAAGTTCATGAATTAATGCTTAAAATACAGAGAGGGAGCAAGTGTGTATCTGGAGACGACATTATGATCCTTTTGGTGTAGGGCTTCCAGCCTCCTTTCTTTCCCTTCTCAGGATGCTGACTTTGTCTTTGACCTTGCTCCAATCAGTTGCCTGCCTTACGGGATTTGGGATTAGATAGGTGGTGAGGACAAGAGCTGCATTTTCCAAAATATCTAGCTAGATTTTGGCAAATTACAATTATAACTAGATTTTGGCAAATTACAATTATAACCTTCCCTTTTTTTTGTTAATTTTGGGGTGGGGCTGGGAGAAGTGGGGAGTGATGAGGGGAAGGGAGAATTCTCTTCTAGAAAGATTTTCAAACTATGTTGACTCCTTTTTCTCTAAAGGAATAATAAAATAATTTAGGGATTGAAACTCTTCCATTCCAATGTATTTTGTTACAATGAAGAATGAATAGATTGTTCAAGATGCATTCTATTATTCTCATGTGAAGAATAAGAAATTACACAACACAGACAAACATGCTGATAAACTTTGTTTTATAATTAAGAACATAAATTATACAATGTGCATCTTAGTGCAAGTGAACAGTTGCAGAGTATATGGGCCCCTGTAGATCATTTGAGTAAAAGAAGAAAAAAGTTTGCTGCTGGACAAATCGCTACCAGATGCAGATTTCAATAAACACATACTATTGTAGCCTTATCCAAAGGTGCTGTGAATTTCTGGAGGCAAGTCTGCTGCTGCATTCACTAAACTGTTGAATGTTTGAATGTTAATTGAGTTACTGTATTGTATGAATACACTTCATTTGCCCTTTTTTTTGATGTACTCTGTTCATCTTGTAGACTGTTAAATGTTGTCCACAAGAATATTTGTTAACCATGTTTGCATTCTTCTGACAATTTCTGTTGGAATGTCTCTAAAACTTCTCTTACAGCATTCATGTTAAGAGTTATGCAAGAGAACTTGTGCTGTCAATTATCACATATACCAAGTGCATTGGTGTTTTATTATTGTCAATGTGTAATTTTGACTACAAGACCTTTCTGTACAAAGAGTAGTAGCTTTTTTCCCAACTTTATAAACTATTGATTTTCCTGTAAATATAGGTGGAACTAGTAAGTGGTAATAATGTGAAGTTGATTACAATGCAAAGAGTTGTTGAAAAATTGTGCAGATTTACCACAACTTCTCTTTAATGCCAGTGATTGCTAATTCAGATTCACATGACAATCAGAGGAAATTAAGCATCACAAATTTTGAGAACAAAACATCATTATTAAGACCAACTCCTGTGTGGAAATCACATATGAAAACTGCTTTGTAAATAACTTTTCAACTTAAATTTTAACAGTGTCTTAGGGTTTGTATCTTTATGAAGTATATAATAATTTTACCAGCATGTTTAGAGATTTACATCCATATTGCTACTATAATGCAAATATTGTTAGCTAAAGGTGACACTAATTTTGCAGAGTTTTATAAACCAGTCAGATTTGAATGGCCTTTAAGATTAGTACTACCCTAACGCTTACTGGCCTAAGTTTTCTTTCTGTTTGATTCTGAATATTTTCCTGATATTTACACTTTAATGAACATCTCTACAAAGTGCTGGTGTTTCCTTTGCCTTATTTTACTTCAGGTTCTCCTAAAGTTTGCTTTTTACAACGTCTTTTTCTTGAACACATTATAACTTGGCTTCTAGCTGAAATCTGCTATGCAACATACTTCATTTTATGGAATTGGCTGGAGTCATGTAGAGCCCACCTGATAGCTTAGGAGTGATAAAAATTAATGACCAATTCCATAGTTAAAACCCAGATTTAATTCCAAGATTAGCCTATCTGTGCCTGGGAAGATAAGGATTGCTTATCTTATCACTTCAGTGTTAAGCTTTCCATAGCAGTGACTTCTCTTAGTTGATTTAAGTGCAAACTGACAGAAAGTCATCTCCTTGTAAATGCAGGTTGTGTCTGACCTCATGAAGAGATGTCAAAAAAGTCTGTAGTGTTATGCACACAATAAAGATTTTGCCCAGAGGAAAATATTTCTTTTTAAGTTTGGAGAACATAATGACAAAAAAAAACGTGGTTTAGGATGAACTTCTGTTTTCTTGGTCTTTCAGTCTTCATTCGAGATATTAATTAATGTGCTTCAAATTAGCGATGAGTTGTTGCATTCTCTAGGTATTGAGTCTGGGACACTGAAGCTATACTTCACATGTAATATTTCATGAAGCAAGAGCAGCTTGTGAGTTACCATACATGTTGTGTTATTTTCATATACAGGAAAGCTTCTGTTATGCGATGATGATTTTTGAAGTCATTTAATTGCTATACAGCAACCTTAAAATAATGCAGTTTTACTAGATAAATGTGAATGGCTTTAATAAGGGAAAATGCTACAGCTTGAAATCTACTTTTTTTAAAAGTTGGGTTGAGCTGCAAGCCTTAGTCTGAAGTAAAAATCATGGCTAAAACATGTGTAAGTCCTTAGACCTTGTTGGTAACTTTAATACTCTGAGAACATGAAAAATTAAAATCAAATTTCGCATGTAGTCATTGGTTTTCAGTAGCAAATGGTTACCTGTGTGAGACTAGCTTAACAGGTTGCAGTAACTGGACC
>KL285721.1:5167-17185 GCA_000699545.1 Podiceps cristatus
AGCCGAGAGGGAGATTTGCAGTACACATAGTCGGCAACAGGGACTGCTCTGTGACCATCTGCACAGGTCAGGGGCACTCACTGGAGTGCTAGAATGGAAGGATAGAGGTTCTTTAGGAAGGATGGGCAGGGGAGAGGATGAGGGGGTGTTGCTCTCTATGTCAATGCCCAGTTGAAATGCATGGAGCTCTGCCTGGAGATGGATGAGGAGCCCACAGAGAGTTTATGTGTCAGGATTAAAGGGAGGGCAGGGACAGGTGACATTATAGTGGGGGTCTGCTACAAGCCACCCAACCAGGATGACTGAGCAGATGAGGCCCTCTATAGATGGTATAGTCATCTACCTGGACTTGTGCAAAGCAGCTGAAACTGTCCCACATGACATCCTTGTCTCTAAATTGGAGAGACATGGATTTGATGGATGGACCACACAGTGGATAAGGAATTGGCTGGATGGTCGCACTCAGAGAGTTGTGATCAATGGCTTGATGTCCAAGTGGAGAACAGTGACAAGTGCTGTTCCTCAGGGATTAGTATTGGGATTGGCACTGTTTAACATCTTTGTCGGTGACATGGACAGTGCGATTAAGTGCATCCTCAGCAAGTTTGCTGATGACACTAGGCTGTGTGTTGCTGTCAAGATACTGGAGGGAAGACATGGCATCCAGAGGGATCTTGACAGTTGAGAGGTGGGCCTGTGTGAACTGTATGAAGTTCAACAAGGCCAAGTGCAAAGTCCTCTACATGTTTTGGAGCAATCCCAAGCCCAAATCCAGGCTGGGCAGAGAATGGATTAAGAGCAGCCCTGAGGAGAAGGACTTGGGGATCTTAGTTGTTGAGAAGCTAAATAAAATGCAACAATGTGCACTTGCAGCCCAGAAAGCCAACTGAATCCTGTGTTGCATCAAAAGAAGCATGATCAACATGTCGAGGGTGGTGATTCTGCCCCTCTACTCTGCTCTAATGACACCCCACCCGAAGTACTGCGTTCAGCTCTGGGGCCCCCAGCACAAGAAGGACATGGACCTGTTGGAGCAAGTCTACAGGACAGCCACAAAAATGGTCAGAGGGATGGAAGACTTTTCCTCTGAAGACAGGCTAAGAGAGTTGGGCTTGTTCACCCTGAAGAAGAGAAGGCTCTGGGAACATGTTATAGCAGCCTCCCTGTACTTAAAGAGTGTCTACAAGAAAGCTGGAGAGGGACTTTTGACAAGGTAGTAGCAGGAGAAGTGCTAATGGCTTTAAACTGAAAAAAGGTAGATTTAATTTAGATAGAAGTGAGAAATTTTTCACTGTGTGGGTGGTGAGGCACAGGAACAGGTTTCCCTGAGAAGCTGTGAATGTCCCATCCTTGGATGTGTTCAAGGCCAGGATAGATGGAGCTTTGATCAACCTGGTCTTTTAGAAAGTATCCCTGCCCATCGCAGGGGCATTGGAACTAAATGATATTTACGATCCTTTCCAATTTGAACCCTTCTATTATTCTATGAGAATTGTAGAAAAAAATATTTGAGACAAAAACCACATTAGAACAGATGGTTGGAGGGGATGGAGGGTCTGTAAGGGTTAATAAAAGCATTGCAGCGTACATTTGTCTGTAGGACTCAATTTCTTACAGTCATTTGAATATGAGCTTGAATGAGGCAGAAACCATCAAAAAGAGAAAATGAAACATAATGTTTATAATGGTGGAAGATTGCCTGTGTGGTTAGAATCATATTTTCCTACCAGATCATACCTGGTGTCAATAAAACAGCTTAATGGAAAGTTTTTGTAGTTGGTCACTAATTACATGGTTTTCATTTTCGGTCTATCTGACTTTATACTTTGGATTGTGATCAGTGTAAGCGATGAGCACTGAAGAGATGCATCTTAAATCAGTGAAAGGGGTGCTCTGATTATATATACTGCTCATATAAACCTAGCTCCTGCAAGAATCAGGTCCCTACATTTCCTGATTTGGGCACACAAATTCCATGGGGACTTTAGACAAGATTCTTACTGTACTTTCATGATCTATCTCTAAAAGTGTGTTTTAGCATTAAATACATTACTATTTCTTAAGCGGTCAGATGCTCTACAGATAAACAACAAGAAAAAATAAAATAATGGGAAATTTAATAATTCCATTTTCAGAGTAGGTCTGAAACTGTGCTCTAAATATGAGATAGGAAAAACTGTATTGCTATTTAGTAGGTGAACATTTTTCATCCCTTGTATTGAACACTGGTCCCATAGAAAAATATACTACTGTGCAATGGAAATCTGCTTCTTAAACATAGGGACAGTGGACTTAAACTAAGGTTTCAAAAGCATCCATATTCCTGGTGTTTCCTGAAGCCTGAGCTTTTGACTTACAAAGCTTAAAATAATATTCATGGCATGTGTATACAAACATCCTTTCTCTCTCTCTCATGCACACACACATATTTGCATACATGTATAACAAGGAAACAAATATCACCATCAGAACCAGACATAAAACAAAATAATCCCTTTTTTTTCCAGATTTTAATTTTTTTAAAAAATAAAATTATATGATCAGATAATTGTGCCTTATACTTCACCTATTAGTTTCTCTGTCCTGGTATTTCAGAATATCTAGCTCAGAAGACAAGTCTATGCTAGAGTGGATTGAATATCAAGTACTGCAGAATTTTTCCACAGGCAGAATAGAAGTCAAAGAGAAAAATTTTCATGCCCAGGAGGTCACTAAATAGATGAGGTTGTCAATAAAATATCTTTCCATAATGTTTCAACCTTAAGGCTTTTAGGTCTCTAAACAGTAGAGAATCTCTGAGTTTAGATAGGAAGTGAATATTTGGTATCCCTGAGGTGTTACAAACCTTGTTGGAAGCCAAAGAACTGTTACATAATAATAATAATTAAAAAAAAAAATTAAAAATAAAAAAAAAATCTGGAATTACAGACATAAATATACCACTCTGTAAATCTAGTTAGAGATGTAGAATTTGTCAAGTGCCAAGCACCTTTAGAATGTATCTGGTCACTGCCTTTCTGAATATCATAGAACTGAACATTAAGCTATTCATGAAAGTAATCCTTATGTAATTCTTTAAATAATGTAGTATGCTGTCAGTTTTTCCAACCTAACAGGGACTAAATAAACCAATAATGCAAAACAAAATTATCTACAACAGTAAGACATGCTTTTGCTGCACTAAAGTGCATGAGTTAACAGTCAAGTTATAACAGAGTGATCACATTATTACAGTGGTTAGTCACCATACAGTGAGTTTTAGTGGTATTAGGTAGTGCATTGTAATACTTCATGATGAGAATCTGAGAGGTAAACAGTGCTTTGGAGAAAACCATTCTTGCCCAAATATAGCCTTCAGTAAAATGACTAAATAATATTACTTGCAATTGTTTGGGGAATAATGGATGAGTATACTGAGCAGCAGACAAAACATGCTTTGCACCTGATGAATTCCATTGCTAAAATACAGCAGGTATCATAAAAATATTATAATAATATTATGAATATAACAGGAGCCAAATAATAAACTGAAAAACATTGGAAAAAGTAGACAGGAAGGAGTACTAACTAACTGTTCAAGTGCATGCACTTAGGAAGGCTGTATTTTTATTTTATTTAAAAAAGATCCAAGAAGATGTGACTTTGGGACCACTGAGTTAATGTTTTTCATTTTTGGTCTCATTCCTCATGAAATTTTCTTTTTTCTTTCTTTTTTTTTTTTTTTTTTCTGCTGAATTATGTCCCTGCAGCTACCATTCAAAGAGAACAAAGCATTCCTAAGGCTCACATAGCTGCAGATGCTTAGTTATATTTGTTGAATTTGTGTACTGTGGGATATCAATTTGATCTGAACTTGCCTCCACTAAACTAAGTGCTTCAGAACCACCTACATTACCAGGCAGTTAAAAGGAGCCCCTTTACACTGTCTTTTTGTGTTTCCCTGTCTTCTGTCATTGATCATATATATATATCTCTTGTGAGCTGGCTGCAATTCATATCTGTTTTTAATTTTCTCTTTCCCATTTACACTTACATCTGTTAAGTTCATGCAATTTCCTTTTTGTATTGTTGGGTTCCTCTATTCTTCTTTGTCTGAAATAATTAAACCCCATATTTTCAATGTTTGATTGTTTCCAAATAATAGAAACAGCTTCAAGAAATTTTAAAGGTTTTCCACAATTGCAATAATCAGAAGAAACCTAAAAAGCTGTTCAATTAATTGTTCATTTAATTTTATTTAGTCATAAATACAAGTAAAATTAAACTAAATCTAATCTTCGACCTTGGGAGTAAATAAACCAGTAAAACAGTATTAAATTTTATACCATTAATATGTTAGAAGTAAAATAATTGTTTATCAAAATACAGTTTTTTAAACCATTTAAATTATTAATATTAATCCAATATTCAAATATGTTACAACTAGATCTGTACAGAATAATAAACACAGAGTAGAAGTAGGCCTTTTGTCATTCAAAAAAAGAATATCGTAGGTTTTGCAGTGCATTGTTATATCTGTATTATCCTTTCATGGCAGTTAACCAACCCAAAAAATAAATGCAGAACTTTTAATATTTTTAGTTGTCCTTTTTTTGCTTGCTTTTTTAATATTTCTAATGCTCTCTACTTGATTGTAAAGTATATTTGCTACTAAGAAATAATTCTCCTCATTGAATGTTGTTATAAAATATTTACACGTGTAGAATAATATATCATTTGATAAGTGCTTTGCCTAAAGCATTTTTCAATGACAGCAGTGTTCTTGAAAGAAATATTTACTGCCATTCTCCTAGCTTCTTTTCACTGTTCAGTAAAAGCAGAGATTATTCATATATGCAGTCTATGTAATGCATGACATAATCTAGTCCAAGAATCCCAGAACTCCTGTACGAAATGTTCAACCTGGGTAAATAACACCTATAACCTGAAAAATATACCTGTCAATTATCAAAAGCAGATGGTACACTTAGTGAAATCTGGTTGCACTAAGTTAAGTCTATGTACAGTTATAGCACAGAACCTTTTTGAACATCAAAGACAAAACTATTTTACTTTTCAGTATTAATGAAAAGTACATAGCAGGGGAAAAATGCATATGTAGACATGGGCTTTAATTCCAGTTTTAAAATTTGTCCTTGGTCTTCTCCAGCTGGTTCCTGCACAAGATAGTAGTGTCTGTCTATATTCTAAGCTGTTTTCAATGGTGTTCAAAGCACTGCATAAATCAGATTTTACCAGGTCAAACTAGAGCTGATCCTGAAAGTGCTGCTGCTAGCAAGCATTCAGAGCTGTTTTGGGCTTGAGCATCCCCTCCAGCATCCAACTATTTCTGCAGACTAGAAATACCAATATTACTGCAACTTAATTCTCAAGAAAGCATTTGTCATGTACTTACATTGGTTGAACTAGGAGTATAAAAAAAAAAAAAAAATCCAAAACCATACCAGAACTTCACAGATATTTACATTCAATCCTTACCAGCAAGGTGCAAAATTGACAGAGCCTGCGGTATCCAGAATTTCAAGGTGGAATTGCCTGACCATAACAAAGTCAGGGGTTGGGAAAAGGCTGCAAAAAGATCATTTTCAAATTATACATATGAATCAAGTCATATTCATTAAGTCTGTGTACATGACGGGCAGCCTCAGGTTGCTGACACTGCTGTAAAGTTACAGAGCTTGATGGGAAATAGATGGCTAAAGAAATCACTAAATTATAGAAAGTGCAGTGAGAAAGTTTGTACTGTACAACCATGCAAAATGGTAAAAAGTGGTATTACTGATGGAGGTAGGAATATTGAGATGAGAAATGCAAGGGGAGAAGCATCAACATGGAAAGGGATAAAATTCTAAAGGAAGGACTTGCATATTCATTGTGAATTTGATAATAGGATTACTGGGAGTTTTGACAAGATGTTTTCAGTTTGGCTAGGAAGATGAGACATGAAACAGGCTGTTCCTTGAGCACGTCTAACAGCCCACAGTGGGAAATAAGAAGCAATGCTAAACCTTGAGCTTTAATGAATCATAGAATCATAGAATAGCTTGGGTTGGAAGGGACCTTTAAAGGCCATCTAGTCCAACTCCCCCGCAATGAGCAGGGACATCTTGAACCAGATCAGGTTGCTCGGAGCCCCGTCCAGCCTGACATTGAATGTTTCCAGGGACAAAGCTTCTACCACATCCCTGGGCAACCTGTTCCAGTGCTTCACCACCCTCTGTAAAAGTGTCTTCCTTATGTCTAGTCCATACCTCCCCTCTTTTAGTTAAAAACCATTACCCCTTGCCCTATCACAGCAGGCCCTGCTAAAAAGTTTTTCCCCATCTTTCTTATAGGCTCCCTTTAAGTACTGAAAAGATGCAGTAAGGTCCCCCCAGAGCCTTTTCTTCTCCAGGCTGAACAACCCCAACTCTCTCAGCCTGTCTCCATAGCAGAGGTGCTCCAGCCCCCTGATCATCTTTGTGTCCCCCCTCTGGCCCCGCTCCAACAGCTCCGTGTCTCTCCCGTGCTGAGACCCAAGAGCTGGAGGCAGCACCGCAGGTGGGGTCTCACCAGAGCCTGGTAGAGGGGCAGAGTCACCTCCCTTGACCTGCTGGTTGCAGACAAAGAGGACATGAAGAGGACAAATGAAGAGGGCAAAGATCTTTTAATCCACATAAATGGGTTTCCTATTTCATTGCCTAACACAGTCCCTAAATTAACCACAATAACTAGGTATGCCACAGTAATTAAATTTATGACAAATGTATTATACAGTTTTATGTTTATGTATCAATTAGAACTTACACTGTTCTGTATGTTAAAAATGTCATAAATAGATATGTAAAAAAAAAATCATTCCACCATTTAATTCCACATCAGCTATATAATGCTACTATTTGCTTGTTTGTCCAAGACAAGAAATATAACTAAAACTTGTCACTGAGCAAACTTGTTTGTTTTTTCTCAGATTTTATCTTACTATATGCCTCCTAATCCATACACTTTCTTCGTGGTCAGGCTTGCAAAATAAACACAACTTTAAAAGCAAATTAAATCACGTGGATTTCTGATTCTATCACAAATAAAAATTACTAACACAAATGTATTGTACAATCCAATAAAAATAAAACTAATAATAGTTACACACAAGAAAATGGATGGGAATGACAGCAAAAGATTTTCTGTTCATTTATCAGTGTCCTGAGCTAAAGAGACATTGAGTCTGGGCGGACAATTTCCATTTTGTATTAACCAAAGTAGTATATCTATGTTTGTGCACACAGGCCTGGGAAAAATTGGTATCTTAGGTATTCAGATTTACTTTCTTTTTTGTTTAAAAATGATATACAATGGACTGACACCATCTTTATGTCTTCCCTTTGCCGTATTTATTAACTGCCAGTGGGTGAAATTATGATAATACATTTCATGTCTATCTGTTCCTTCTAATTCAGCTCTTAATTAGAAACTTGGGTGATCACAAGTTTTCTACATTGACTATATGAGGAGCTAAGGTATGTCAGTAGTGAATAAGGTAATCAGATTCCTTCATCATTGCCTTGAACTAAAATACTATAATGATTACAATGCCTAAATTCAGGTCCTAGAATAGATGATCTGAATGAACATAAATTTAAGAATCAGAAAATCTGAATATTGATTAAAAATACAACACACTTTTTGTTGTTGTTGTTTTATCTAGGCCTTTTAACTGCTATTAAATTTCTATATCTAAAGAAAGGACTGTGAAGCCTAATTACTAACATTGTGGAACAATACTGAAATATTTTAGATTCTGTTATTTTAATTTTGTCATCTGTGCAGGTAGAAAACATAATGACTGCCTCAAAATAATGTTCTGAGGTAATTAGTCTCATTTCTCTGATCACTGTGCAACTGATACTACTCTGAATATCAGCAATTTTTTTATACTAAGAAAAACTGTTTTTCATTATCTTTGAGCATCAACTGAAATTGTGAAATACATTTGCTCTGTATAGTTTAAATTGAATATTTTTTCTTTGCAGCAAACCTTTTTAGATTGAAATTTGTGATGTACAACTATTTCTAGTTTGTTTTTGCCTTTTGAGTTTTTCATTAAAATATTTTAAAATTGTATGAGCTTTCTCTATTCATTAACATAACAAAAATGCATAACCCTGACAAGTGAAACCTCTCAAAACCATAGAGTCAGAGAATAGAAGAGTGAATGCATATTAACTGTGGAATAGCAAAAATGAAGCTGTTAAAATTCTGCAAGGCCTTGCAGAAATATAATGGCATAGTCTGACTCAACTTACTCCTATCCCTGTCTTCTGTAGAAAACATCATAAAATGCAAACAGTTATTAAAGTAACCCATCTTATTTTTTTTAAATATCAGTAAACCTTGGATATATTTAGCTATATTACTGCTTATTTCTGTACAAGATATTTAAAAAGTGAAACAATACCCAGGTCATCTGGCCTACTAGTGTTCTGAAAAGAAATGCTCTAATTGCTGGTTAATTCACCATTCTTTTTATAAATGCATCCAAAAGATAAATTAATCCAATTGCACACTGCTTTTCAACTGACACGCTCCACTTTGGTTTCAAATATGCATGTAAATTAGCAATAGACAATGCAACGAGATATGCACTGGTGAGATTCAGAGTAGCCTCTATCGAAAACCCTTCCTATGCCTGGGGTAAGCGACTGATCCAAAGGCTGATGAAGTAATGGAAGAACAGCTTAAAATATCATTGAACTTTCTGTCAGTCACTACAAGAGGCTAAATGAACATTAGTGGACTTTCCATAAAAGCTAGAACAAGAACTTTGAAAATTATTTAGATAGTTTTATTCTAAATATATTTACAAATTATTGGGCTGGATTTTCAGAAGTGGAGAATAATGGAAACATTCTGAAAAACAATCTATCACATCTGTCATGTACATTTTCAGCTAATATTATATTATTTTACTTACTCTAGATATTTGAAAACTTTATTCAAACACTAAAGAAATATATGTAATTTTTAGCATATGTGGTTATCTGTATATAAATACAGGCAGCATAGTCATCCTTTTTTACTGCCTGTAAGGAATTGTCAGCCATGAGTCAAATTTAGTCCAGAAGTCATCTAACTACAATGTTGTCTTTAAGCTACTTTTTCAGACCCTACTCACAACCAATGCAGAAAAAACGAAGCAGTTGGATAATAACAATAATGTTTCATATAGGTTTTGTTGAATTGATTTTATAGATGTTTCAGTTCTCCCTAATTGATTCACAGTTTCAGTTTTTTCTTGGGAATGATAGTTTAGGTGCCTATTTACCCGTTACCTTCTCTTAGGACTGATGTATAAGTTAACCCAAGATGTTTATCAGAGACATTACCTGCTATCCACTACCTCATTGTACAACATGAGCTGTTCAAGGAGCCCGGTTCATTAATGAGAATGGGACCCTGAACCAGAACTCTGATGAATAAATATGACACCACAAGAAAATAAGTTTATTTTTAAGAAAAGGCAAAATTACATTAATTCTGGAAGTAGTATTCATCTCCTGTCAATGAAGTCGAAGTTTGCACTCAATGCTTACTAAAAGCAGATCATTAAAAAAAAAAAAAAAAATCAACCACACCCCCCGACCCAACTGCACTGCTTTGTTGAGAAGCCACAGAGCTAGTGATAGGAACTATATATTGTACCAGTACTTTCTTATTCAAAAGGGTAAATGTTATTTTACATTTAAGGAGAATGAATAAATATATATGGAGCTTCTTAATTGACAATGCCAATATCGGATTAAACATATAATTTCTCCTTTGTAAAGCTAAAATTCTAGAACTCATCTTTGAATTATTTTTGAAATACACAATCTCATCTTCAGAACAAACTTTAGTTGCTACCATTTTTGCCAGAAAGACAAGAAAACTTCAGATTCTTGTGAATACTTTGTTATGGATACAAATGATACCAAGGATACATGTAAAATGTTCTGTCTCGTACTTAGACCAATCAATTAAGCACCTTTTTGGGTTTTTTTGCAGTGGAAAAAAGTGGCCACAAAAAGAGTGAAGCATCTACACATGAGACTTGAGACAATGAATGTCTGAAGAATCTTCCAGTGGTTTAATGATAAGACCAAATGTTTCCATCGTCTCAATATTTGCTTGTGAATTTTGGGGATGGTGGCTACATGCACCAGGTTCTTTCACAACAAAGACAATTGAGATGATCAGTGTTGTATGTCATTATATTACTAGTTGGAAGATTGTCTAGCTATCAAAAATTAAGATTCATTCTACCAGTACATAAGCAACATTTTTGGCCCAGTTCCAAAATGTATTGCCATCTGAAATCTATGTAGGAAAAACGGTTATGCTTGTCAAGTATTATATGCTGGATTTAGCTGCCAGAGCAGGTGCCAAATTCAGGAGAGCAGTAGTCTGATCTTTCTTAATGTGGTGCAGCTCACATTCTCACTTCCACCATCCTCAGGAGATACCATCTACCCGGCACCAATAGCATCATCCGTATTTCAAAGTTTGCTTCTAGGATGAAACATAACATGTTCCTGCAATATTCTTATTTGACTTCTTTTAGTTATGTAACTAACAGTCTGATAGCAGCATGTAGAGACACATATTCATCTCCTTTTCCTGCACAGTCTCTTATCTGTGACTTTATTTTATGTTATTATATCAGAGACTCATCACTGTTGATGTCTCCACCTCAGCCTTGTCATTAACTACCATCAATGAACACTGCAACCTTGAAAGCATTTTTGGATGACCCACCTACTTTCTCTGCTTTTTCTGAAATTCTAAGGACAGGGAGTTTGAGGAAACTAGAAAAAGGACTAAGAGCACAGTACAGCTGAGGGTAAGTGTGGCCCTAATACAGTTACTCAGAAAAGATTCTGACAGCGAGAAGCATAGATGACTATTAGTGAATCACACAGACAATGATGTTTTGATAAACCATGATTAATTTTCCTTGGTGTCTAAGGTTTTGCAAATATGTGTAAGCATGAACCTACGTATTTAAGTAACCAAAAAAAGTGCACTAAAAGCACATCGTGGCAGCAATTGCAAAGCCCTGTTAGCATTCTTCCCGTGCTCTCAATGGATAGAACATTTTCATTTAAATTCTCATTTAAAAAATCACAAAGTCAGCTAGTTTTACAAAGTTAATGTGAAAAGATAACTTCTTAAAATTACTTTTTAATGTTCTGTATTGGCATGGGCTAGTCATATGGGGCAGTTGGGTACTGTTTGTCACTTGCTTCATTTCCATTACAACACAGCGACAGCAAATCCGTGCATCTTGCAGTTAATAAATGCTTTTTTTTTTCTTCATAATGACTAGGTATGTTTATTAAGTTTTCATTTCACCGCATCATAATAAGCTTCCCAAATACATAACCAAGATACAGTTACCTTAACAACCTTGTCATTTCAATTTTTCACACATTTCCATTGTGTGTGCCTTCTGTCTCAGTGAAGTTTCAACTCATTAGTTGACTGCCATAAGCTATTAGTCTGTAACATTGCTTAGTTTTTTTAAAAAATATAAAACAAAAAAAAAAGAAAAGAAAAAGGAAAAACACAAAAGAGAAATTGCCTAGAGCCACTTTCAGACTCTCGGTGTCTACAAGTTCTGTTGATTCATTAACCCAATGAACATTGAAAAGGAACAATCCCCTCACCAAAAGGAAAAAAAAAAAAAAAAAAAAAAAAAAAAAAAGAGTATATTTTCAGAATACAAATCAAAGGTATCACTAAACAACACAAAAGACACTATAGAGCTCCTCATTACCCTTCACAAAGCCAAGCAAAATACTTTTATGTATGCAGCATATGCTTCCCATGCATTTTGGTACCATGAAACCATATCTAATCTAGTCATATCTGAAAGACAATGTATACTAATTGGTTTGGCTTTAGTTAATATTAAATCCACAAATCTGTAAGAATTGTGCACAGTATTAATTTTATAATCACTGCCTGCTTTTTGGAGGACAGGAGAAGTACCTGAAGACTGGA
>JMFS01122582.1:0-22334 GCA_000699545.1 Podiceps cristatus
CTTTTTTTTTTTTTTTTTCCCCTCAAAAATATTAAACTCTGTCTTTCTTCTACAGAACTTTCTTCTTGCATATCTATACAAGAGACAGTTTAGAATAACAAACCCTTTGGAGGTAAGATTGTATTCTTTTAGCTTCCCAAAACAAGGATGACCACCTTATGTTTAAAATTCAGTGGCTGATGAGTTTGCATGGTAACTAAGTAGGACACATTTGATGGAATATGCATCTAAAATGTGTACTGGACTAAGTCTGAAATCTGGAAACTGAAAAACAAAGATTTTTTTTACTGGTTTTAAAGCCTTAGAACTACATGAAAAATATGTTCTCATTTTGAATATTTCAGCTGAAACAGCTCACAATCTAGTCTATTCCTAGAATTGCAATCATAGCTCTGGAGTCCATTTACATAGTTTAAATTTCATAATTGAGTGAGTTCTTAATATTTCTAAAACTGTTTCTGTTTTACTAAAGTTTTAATATATACAGTTCACTTGTCATTATCATCCTTTATAGTAAGAAGCTCTTGAAAATAATTTTATGGTACATGTTTTTAAAAATGCCAAGAAATAATTCACTACACATGAATTTTGCAATCGATACAGGAACTTGTGCACTCTCCTATTTCTTTCTCTGGTTTCAATACTCAGCATTGGACATTAATTTTCTGTAAATATATGTGAAAGTAATCTTTAGGCATACAAGATGGAAGGATGCTTATGCCTAAGGAGTTAAGTCTTTTGTTAGAGGATGTGAATTCTTTTGGATAATCATCTGTCTTCACCACTTCACAAAATGGGCTATGAAATTGCCACAGGATCATACAGGCTAGAGAATAGAAAATTAAGGTCTGTGTTACCTAAATTGTTCACACAAAAGGGAACTACATCAAATCAAGACCTTTCAGGAATATCAAAGCTCCCAATCAGCTGCTGTGGAGAAAGGTATGACAACTAACAACCTGGGCTGCAGGCAAATGCTGTAACTCTCTGAGCGCTGAGGGCTGGGATGGAGGAAGGAGAGATGGGGATGCAGTCACTGTGATCAGCCTTTCAGACTAATCACTGACTTACCTCAAACGTTTAACTACACAAATTTTAGTGATACATTTCACCCCAATAGTATGTCTACATAGACTTTTCTATGGGGTTTGAAATATACAAGTGAGATAAAAAAACTGAAGACACATGAAGCAAGACAGGGAAGTGTGACCATGGAAATAATTTTAAATTATCTCCAGAACAGAGTGGGTATTAAAATTTGGAAGATTTTAGCCTCTAGAAAAGCACTCTTTCAAATAAACTAGATGCCTTTTTCTTCCAAATTATACAAGTAAAGAAGTAGCATTTTACTGCAAATCAAAATATGCCACATACATTTACTAACAGTAGTCTGGTAGGCTTTAAGGAAATACACTTGCAAATAAAAAGAATTCTGAGGAGCTCATCCTCTGGTTTAAAGCCAAAACTAGGTACCTGGAAGCATGAAATCTATCATCAGACCTAGCTCCAAATATAACTGCTGAGTTGAGCACTCAATAATCTTTTTTTATAAAGCCTGACCTGCAAGAACGCACAAAGAAAAGTCAAAGGATTTAATTTGATTTAAACGCAGCTGCCCTAATAGAAACAACCACAATAGTCAGACTAAGCTCTTTTCCAAAGAACAGGACTTGGCCTAAAATACATAACATTATGCTCCTCATCGTTAACTTTGAATTTTCTTGCTTTTGTGGGATTAAGTCAGACCCTTAACATTATGTTAATGTAGCTTTTTGTGGTTTAATTACAAGGTTTCCTCTAGAGTGTAACATAATAACAATTAATCAGCTAGTTCTTAACTTCCAGAAAAGGAACCGTCATCTGTTATTATCTGCACTGCTAACCCACCACAATGTCAGCAGAACTAAAAACAAACAATTATACCACAAAAGCTACATGCAAATAGTGTCTGCAGTTTAAACAAATGAAAGCTAAAATCTCACACTCAGCCCTGAAATTCTCCTTTGTTCATTCCCTTTTACATAAACAACGCACAACTAGAAGTATTTAAATGAACACCATGCAGTAGGGATACCCTAGCAACACACAGACTGACTGATGCGAGTTGTGGATGTAAAATCATCTCAGAAGTCAGAATTCGAAGATGATGCTATTTCAGGATTTACTGCCTTCCTCCATGATATCTAGATGTTAATTTTCTGGTTTATTTTTAGGTCAAACTTATTTGCAGAGTCATGCTGATTATATTTGTCTGAAAAAAACATTACTGGATGAAGATAGTAATTGATGTGATAGACTAAAATAATGCATTTAAAATACATGAATGTGAATTTCAACAAAAGCTTTAATAAAAAAATATGAAGACAGGATGTTGGAAATTTAAAAGAAAGGAAGAAACAAAAAGTCACTGAGGGCATTTAGCATTTAAAAATATGCTGATCCTATCAGCAGTGAAACATTCCCACATTACAATTCCTGCCTCATTGAGGACTGGGTACAGAGATGGATATTTCCAAGCAGCTGGACTGCAATGGGAAATGAGAAGTGAAATTCTGCTGTTGTTATTACTTTTCTTCTTCCAGAGAGCAGTTTTCTCTAGGGTACTCTTTGACTCTTAGAACATGAAAAAATGGCAGTTTGATTCAACAGATTTGTTCAATGACAAAACTTGTTCTTAGCACTTTTTAGTCCTGTTAGCCCTGAAGCAATAACATGAGGGAGGGGGACAGAGAGGGTCCTAGCAACTTTTGTTAGGCATGAACAGCCTCTCTTTCTCAAAAAAAAGAAGGTGGCTGATTATAAGACGTAGCTGGAGAACTTGGTAATAATTGGGGATTTCCAGAAACTGCTTTCCAATTTTAGGTATAGCTCCTTCCATGAATTGCTGTTACAGTACATGTGTGAGCAATTTTTTAGAGTGTTTAATTCTTTTAGAGCAGTTATGGTATTTATCATTCATTATGTTGTGTTTTCTTAACGATGTATATCCAAGTACTAGGGGTTTTTTTGTTGTTTTTTGGTTTCTGTTTTTTTTTTTTTTTTAAAAAAAAAAGTTTGGAATAGTAGCAGGTACCTGTCATGGATGGACCATAACACCTGTTGTAACACATTTTTTGATTTCTAGCTACAGCAAGCTTCAAAATTTCAATCTAGTCAGCCAATCTAGTTAACCTTGTCCTAACATTAACTCTGGCATGATGGATATAAACTCTAGCTACAGCCTTTCTGAGATCATGCACTGTTTATACCAGCTTTTCAAAGGTATCCCATCCACTCTTGCCTGCACAAGTCACAAAGAAAGATAAATCTCACATTCCAACAACAGCTATCACTTCATTTGTTAGTAATGAACACCTGCAGCAGCAGGAGCCACATATACACTTTAATTGTTTTTTTGCACCTCTAAATTGCTTGTCATCATAAAGAAATGACAGCAGTCCAATAACAGAAGAGTAATGCAGCAAGAAGACTGGAGCCCATTTTTAATGCTTAATTGCCATAAAAAAAATAAAAAAAAAGCTCACAAGTGATTAAAAAGATAAATCAAAAGTTCACAGAAAGACTAAAGCACCCAGTCAGTTTTACGGTTTCATTTGAGCTACAAAGACATTATTATACATTCATTTACAAAACAATGAGCTCTTACTGTTTATGAAAGTTTAATCTCTTGGTTTATTGCTTTAATATATCCAACATTGGTAAGATTTACTTTAAAATGAAATCTCTGACTATATGATGTGGATGTTATTTTTTACATTCCGTCTGCAAATGGAATGAATAACATCATAATTGTACTCATCTATGAAACAATTAAAGTAGGGGTAATTGCTTCTTCTCTCATATCTACAAATATAGTAAAAGAATTAATATTTTATCATTTGCAAATGCTTCTTGTTAGCACAGTATTCTGACATCAATTTTTTGATGGCATGACAGGCATTTGAGCAAATGCTGGAAAAAGTTCTGCAGAACCAAAATGCACACTGATAGTAAACTTGTGCTTAAGGAACCTATCACCTTAGGCTCACATGTCCGATAAAACTTTGGCTGCTCAAATAATACCACCACCACCACTAAACAAACACAGACTTCTTAAACTATTAAACTGATAATTTAAGAAAATAAACAAACAAATGAACAAACATGGACTTGATGACAAATTGCTGCCCTCAAATGATATGTCTATCCTGGACTGAACTACAAAATTACAAAAAGTCATTACAATAACAATTAATTGTAATAGTTGTTATTAAAGAGAATTTTAAACAGAGGTTCAAAAACCTTGGAAAATAAACTGTGTGAGTGCTTTCACACTCACATAAACTGTCATATTGTTCCATGAAAGAAACCAGAAAGTGTCCAAAAAACTATTTCATTTTCTTTCCTACCTTGTCCAAGAAGGCATTGACCTTGCCAATTGAATCGATTTTTTTTTTTTTTGTCCACTATTTCAGGAAACTGTTTAATGATGTTCTTTTAAATTTTTGAGGTGAGTCTTAATGATGTGATGTGGGAGACTGTCTCATGCACCTTGAGGATTAGCTTGGGGAGGACAGAGAGGCTCTGAAGGATCAGAGGATGGAAAAAAGAAGGTGCTAGTCCTCTGAAGTGCCAGAAATATTTCCTTCTCTTCAAAGTTATCAAACCTTTTACTCATTTGTTGTGTCATTCTGCTTCTCATTTGCACATGAAGTCTTGTGGCCTGAGTTCAGTTATCATTAACATGCATACTACAAGGTCAGCAACACAATCTAAAACCTCAGTGGTCTCTTCACTTTGCCATGTGGGCCACAAAACAACCGTTGCAGACCTCTCCCAAGATTTATTCTCCATATACCTACCAAGGCAGAGTTTCTGTTTCCCATGCTTCTTCACCAGAAATGACAGAATGATTTTGGAGAGGAGAGAATGGGAAGCTGCCAGGCAGAAAAGGACCTGGGGGTGCTGGTCAACAGCCGGCTGAACATGAGCCAGCAGTGTGCCCAGGTGGCCAAGAAGGCCAACAGCATCCTGGCTTGTATCAGGAACAGTATAACCAGCAGGGCTAGAGAAGGGATTGTGCCCCTGTACTCCGCACTGGTGAGGCCACACCTCGAGTGCTGGGTTCAGTTTTGGGCACCGCGGTGTAGAAAAGACATTGAGGTGCTGGAGAGGGTCCAGAGAAGGGCAACGAAGATGGTGAAGGGTCTGGAGAACAAATCCTGTGAGGAGCGGCTGAGGGTCTTGGAGTTGTTCAGTCTGGAGAAAAGGAGGCTGAGGGGAGACCTTATCACTCTCTACAACTAACTGAAAGGAGGTTCTAGTGAAGTGGGTGTGGGTCTCTTCTACCAAGTAACAGGCATGAGGACAAGAGGAAATGGCCTCAAGTTATGCCAGAGGAGGTTTAGATTGGATATCAGGAAACATTTCTTCACTGAAAGGGTTGTCAGGCACTGGAACAGGCTGCCCAGGGAGGTGGTTGAGTCGCCATCCCTGGAGGTATTTAAAAGACGGTAGATGAGCTGCTTAGGGACATGGTTTAGTGGTGGTCAGGCACAGTTGGACTCGGTTGGACTTAAAGGTCCTTTCCAATCCAGGGATTCTATGATTATATGGGTGTTTTAGACTGAGGGATACAGCCAGCATAGTAACTCACATATGTATATAGTATAACAATGCAAGCATGGTTGATCAGATACAGATTGGGGATATAGTTGTTGATATCAAAGGCTGGCCCTCCTGTTATCTAATCAGACTCTTCATTGAAGACATAGGACAACAAAAGTGTAGGGAGAATGAACTGTCCCAAAAGGCGATCTTATCATGCCTATGGTTAAAAAGGACTGTTGTGTATCAAAAGAGATTTAAAAAGCACCAAAAAGCAACCACTGGATACATTTATCCCCAACCTCAAGTTTTCATAGGAATTTTACACGTTTTTCACATATGGCCATTCACAAAATATACATAGTAATACACACTTTGGATAACCCCTAAAAAGTTGGATTGTGTTAGCAACTTGTGGCTGGCCACAGAACCAATATAATTCTCTTCCCTGTTTCAATTTATTAGAACCTTGCTCCAGCAAGCTCTAAAGGCACTGTCTGTTTGCAAGTGTCTGAATGGTGAGAACAAACACATGCTTTAATAGACAATTCCTGTCAAATGTGCTCAACTGCTTGTATGGCTAGCATGATCACTTCCAAATGTGATATAAAAATCAGATTCTCCTGAGTACACAGTTTTCTTTTCCATGACGATTTGCAGAAAATTTTCAAAATGCAAGATGTGCAGACAGAAGGAAAAAGAAAAGCATTAAGAAAGTAACATGCAAATATTTATACCAAATTGTAGCAAGGAGATCATTTACATAGTCCTTTTGGAGCTGGAGGTCTGAAACCTTGAAGGAAAGGTTGCATCCATCACTGTCCAAAATACTGTAGGTCACCATCAAGTAAGAAGAATTATGCTTAGTTTTTAAATAAGCATGTGACTGACCCTCTCCAAACACATGCAAAAAAACTCATATCCCAAACCCCATACCCTAGACAAACAAACAAAAAACAGGAGCTGAGGAAGAGGTCCAAATCAACCTCAACCGTGCAGTGAGTCAGACATGAAAGGAGCTGATCCTTTTTCATCATAACTTCTGACATATCACTTAAACCCTTAAAGAAGCCAGAGGCATAAGATTATACGGCTCTAAAACTTTGGGGAAACCAGATAAGCTACTGATCACCCTGACGTTATTATATACCTTCCATGTTATGCTGCCTCTCATGTATGCCTGTTTATGCATGTGCTAGGGATGTAACTTTTAAAGTCATTACTATATTTTTTTATATAGGCTAATGTACTTAGCCACAGCAATCTTTGGCAACTGTGCATAAATTGGAATATTTCTTGATCTTTCTCACAAAACCTCAGAAAGAAATAAATCTGTAACTGTTAAAACCAGAAATGTTTACTGATTCATTGCCATTTTTTAAGACTACAATTACTTAGATTCACACATGTAAACTTTAATTGCAAATCTATTCACGCCACAATAGAAATAATGATAAAAATCTTGACTTAAACTCACCACCCTGGAATAACATGCATTGTGGGCCTCCTCTCTCTATATAGACTAAAAAACTAAAAAACACATTCCTTTCCAGAAAAGTGCCTAGCTGACAAGAAAATGCTTGTTTCTACAAATACATAGTCAGAACTTCTAACTGATCCATTATTTCTTGAAAGCCATTTTTCTTCATTCATCATTATCGATAGTACTTTAAATATTTATAGTCAGTGACTGAATGTTACATTTTTATTGAGTTCTTAACCTCTTATGACACTCTTTTCCTTTTTTGTTCTAAATGTTTTTTTCCCTAAAATAACACTTTTAAATTGTCTCTGGAGAGATACCTAATGAGTGTGATAGAGAGGAGCACTTCCCTAAGCTGCCATCTATTATAGTTATAAAGCATCCAGGTTACAATGACCAGCTTGTAAACAAGGAAAAAATCTGACAAAGCTAGTAGGGGTAAAAACTAGTAAACCTCTATTATTTTACTGATAAAAGTAGTAAAAAACCCACAAACTTTCCTTTTTTTTTTTTTTTTCTTTTTTTTTTCTTTTTTTCTTTTCTTTCATAGCAGAATTTACCGACAGTCAGACATGTTCATCTGACATAAACTGTCTTGTGGGAGAGAATTCTTCATGGATGTGCATGTCTGCACCCCTTCACTGACAAGATGTAACGGTGGGTGATGCCTGTGCTAATTCTGTACAGCTCATTAAACACGCACTTGCTCTCTGACTGGTATTGAAATGCTGTTTTCACTTTTTTGTCACAATTCATGGCACAGAAGCACACTTAATACAGTGTTCACTTTCATAAGTCTGTTTATACCACAAGGTAAAGAGTGAGGCTGGGAAAAGGTTTGATTTCTGACTTAATTATTTAAAAGTTTGGATTCCTGTCACCTAACTTTGGATGCTGTCAGTGCTGATATCTGTATCCAAATTGGTCACAGTAGGGTCCCTTTTTAGTTAGTGAATAGAATTAGTATCTCTTATAATACAAAAGTGGAGTGCCCATTAAGGACATATAAACTGCACTCTGAAGTGTATATTTCTCTTAATTGACTATAAAAATACCAAGAGTGACCAGTGCAGATGAAGAGGTCTACAATGCACATGGTCATGTGAATCGCATTCAGAGTATTTCTTCTCCCTATTTGAAAAGCTAAGCTTCTGATTAACTGCCAGTTAGATTCTTCAGCCCTTTTAATTACTTGATCTACCCAGATTTCTCAGATAAAACTTGTGCTGATGTTAAGGGACCAAGCATTCCCAAATTTTCCCTTCCCAGAGGATTCTAGAGCTTCATGCCATTTATATAAATTAGAACAGAAAAGACATATTAGGCTACTAAAACTGTGGTTTTGTCCATACATTGTAATTTCTTATTATCTGTATCAGTCCCATAGTATTTATAAAATATTTAATCTGCATATTGTACTGAAATTCTTCCTCTGCCTCCTAAATAAGCATAATATTGTCATGCATGCTTCTATCCCAAACGAAAGCAACTAATATTTTTGCATTTATTTGCTGTTTTTCATCCAAAGATCTTAAAGGACTTTATAAGCTTTTTTCAACTATAGGAGGCATTTCTATAAGAGAAAAAAAAACAAAAAACAACAAACAAAAAACACACACACACAAAAAAACCCCATCCCCCAAACCAATAACAAAATCTTAGCTCTGGCAGTTCTGTATGTTGCTTCTATGCCATTACCATTGGAGTTTGATTCTGGCAATCACTTTTCTGCTAAATATTTCTAAAGATGACAATCACATTCCTAATAAATATGTCTAGAGACGACAGGACATATTACAAACTGTGGGAGATGAGAAAGTCAAGGTGGCATGTGCTAACTGGTTTGATTGACCATCAAGTCTACTTCTATGACATAAGCCATTTCCTCCATGGCACAGAAACATTACCCATAATTTCAGGGGGTATTTGATTTGGGATTTTCCATGGAACAGACCTTGTTAACCTGTGGCTGAAAAAGCATAGTGAGTAAACTGTCAAGCAAGTATTGTGCTGGGGGTGGTTTAGAAGAAGGTGGAACTTAGTGTATTGGAGTTACATTTGTGTGAACTGCTCTAGTAACTGCTGATTTGATGGCTGATAAAGAGCAAAGAGTCCCAGTGGGCAGCAACAAGCTGGTGAATCATAGCTGCCTTTTGATGTTCATTTGGTTATAACCCTGACTTATGAATGTCATAATTACGTTTAGGGGTTATTTGCTAGTTAGGGAATCTGGTCTTCTATTAAAATAAGGACCGGCAGAAAGGGCCATTGGAAGAAATGTGCAATGAATGGATTTCATTTATTTATGGTGGTCTTCTCAGCATTTTGAAAAGAAATAGAACAAATAAAGCATATCAACAAGGGATTCATTAGTCATTTTAACATGATCATTAGGATAATCCAAAGAACAGAGAACCCGTCATACTACAGGACACTAAAAGAGCTTGTCATGCTTAGCCTAACATTATGAAGGTTGGGCCGGGGCCAGATATGATTACTCTCTAGTATATACGAGTGTTAAACACCAGGGAGAAGAGAGAGCTATTTAAGATGATGGATAAAGTAGAGATAAATAAGCATAAGAACAAAAGGCCATTAATACAGCTTGTCTAGGAATTAGATTATTTCTATTAAAGACAAAAGAGAGTTTCTGCAACAAATTTCAAATAATAGTTACTGGGCAATAAAGCTGAAGAATGCTTTTAAGAAGAGAAGTTTTGGGAGATTTAGAAATGGAATACCTATGCTCTTTTGATTTACATTGAAAATTGTTGAGTGTTATCTATACAAAATGTTCCATTACCAATGACTAAAAAAAAAAAAAAAAATTATTCTCACTCATTAATATATTGATGATTTGAAAATACTGACAAAACTAGAAGCTCACATACATAAAATAAAGACTTTTTTGCAGTCTGATTACCTTTCCTTGAGTTAGTAGAAGACAGTGATTCCTTAGCAGACAAAAACAGATAGTGGAATTTTTGTTTGTATGCATTAAATTGCAATGGATAACACTGAAATATTTTTTCTATTTCTGTAAATACTTATATCAATTTAAAAAATCAATCATTTATCTATGACAACAAGAAATAGAGGTATGGAAAAAAATGGAGCCAATTTTCTCACTTGTCACTTATGATGTTAACACAGGTTTTATTTACACTGATAATTGTCCTTATTTTACAGAACATATTTTACATACCTGGTTTACAGATAAAATAATATACAAGAAAGAACCTCACATTTTGGTAGGTAAAAGTGAGGCAAAACATATTTTAGAAAATTTACGTTTCATAAGATATTGTGTATCGGTTTTTCAATAAAGCAGCATCACCAACTTTTTCTAATCTCTTTGCAGGTGAACCCCCTCCTTTTCTGCCCTGAAGTATTTACTTGAGTCACCTTCTGACATAACACTGAGCATATTGATAGCATGCTCCAGTGATCTCATCCATATCTGCCAAGTGACCCTTTCTTTTCCATCCATCCAAACCCACCATTACTTGTAAGAGTTAATCACAGGATGGCAGGGGCTGGCAGGCACCTCTGGAGATCACCTGGCCCAACCCCCTGCCAGAGCAGGGTCACCCAGAGCAGGCTGCACAGGAACGTGTCCAGGCGGGTTTGAGTATCTCCAGAGAAGACACTCCACACCTCTCTGGGCAGCCCGTGCCAGGGCTCTGCCACCCTCATGGGAAAGAAGTTTTTCCTCATGTTTATATGGATCTTCCTGTGCTCCAGCTTGTGCCTGTTACCTCTTGTCCTGTCGCTGGGCACCACGGAAAAGAGTCTGGTCACATCCTATTAACACCCACCCTTGAGATATTTATAAGCATTGATGAGGTCTTGTGCTGAGTTAGCAGACTCCACAAGGAGGAAGCTTATGTCTGTCCGGGAACACTATTGTTTACATTTCAGGGGTGAATCTATATTAAACTTTTTAGTTTGACTTAGGTATGCACTTTTGGTGCACTCAACCATGCTTTCTTTCACATGGCTGGATGGTCTTGGACTGTGTGACCAGTTTCCTTTGAAATAAAACCACACCAGAAGATGTTCTTTGCAAGCATAGCTAACGTGCTTCAACTGGTAATAGGACGTCAGCCAAGAAAATAGCCTTTTACATTTTTTACATATGCAACTAAATTTGTATATTCCAAGTACATTTTGTCTGGAAGATGTTAAGTTTCCACAGCACGCAAAAAAGAAAGATACAAAGAAGCTGCAGGAGGAAAAATCACCATTTAGCTTCAGGAACTGTGAAAAACACGTGTAATTAGGATTTTACAACAGTGTGACACCCTCCGAGAAATCAACAGTGATTGTGGTGCAACATCTGGTTCTTCCAAAGACATATATCCCAAAACAAAAGCTACTAAGAACCAAAATGTAGACAGAATAGCAATGAACAAGAAGAAAAAAGAGACATGGATTAATTCCTCAATTCTACTTTTTTTTTTTTTTTTTTTCTTGATTTGTTTTTTTTCTTCTATAGCACAAAGTCAAAGCTTAGCACAAGAAATGTCTATTACTGTACAATTTTTTATCTTTTTAAATATTTTTAAGCTTTCTGATGACACCTGTTTACCATTACTAAACGTGTCTCTGGTGTATTATCATGAAAAGCCAAAAAGCCCAGATCTCTGACTGTAAGGTTAAAACCAGAAGCACGTAGGCAGCTCATGTAAGCAATCGTGGTTTAAAATTTAAGGAAATGGTGATGACTAGTGATTTTGTCTGAGAAATAAGCTGTAAATATGGAAAAGCCTTTTATGCTGGAATTCCATAGATTATTTCAATTCAGCGAAGACAGTAATTTGTTACATTACAAGAGTGCATGAAATCACAGTAACTGCATAGGAAAAGGATGTTTCTGTACACTTCCAAAGTATGTATTGACCATGAAAACTCACAACTCATTCCTTTAACGGATATAGGCACGGGAATCCCACTATATGCAGCATTTCATATCACTGTCCCTCAGGATTAAATGACTATTGGTACTACAGTAAGTGCAGTAGGGATTAAGTACCTCTATCTCCTTCTAAGCAACACCAGAGGAAAACAATGTCAGGTGTTCATGTGGTAGCCTCAAATGTAGGTGCTCAAGGCTGAAATCCTAGCTCTTACTCTGATGTTCATTGCAGTTGTGACTATTTAAAGATACGACCACATAACCTCCTGCAAACAGAATCAAGTGATGTCTGTCTGCATTCTGGGTCAGCAGATGACACAGAAGCACAGCACATTAACTTTTCCTAAAGGTCCTACTGAGAAGGCTATTTGTAGGTCCATCAGAGTGAGGTATCTGCCTGCAAAAGATCTATACATAACTTTATGCTTTAGTTCCTCATCAGAAAAATGGAGCTAATCAGACTTTGCATGCCTCAGAGAGGATTTGAAAGCCTTAAACAACATACCCAACTAATACATGAAGTACTTACATATGATAGTGACAGAAGTCATAAAGTGTTCTTCAAGAAGCTAAATGTTAAGCACTACAAAAACACTTAATTTAGCCAAGCTTTAATTTTTTACTATAGCTTGGGGAAGGAACAACAAACAAATTTGGACTTTGGAGTAAAATGCAGCACAAGATTTATATTGCTTATGTGTTTCTTCTCATGCAAAATCTAACAGAATTCGATGAAACATTATCAGTCGCTGTTTAATCTTGGTTTCACAAGATGTTGGTTGCTTGACCTGATTTTAAAGGGTTTAAAACGCAAACCTCTTATCCTTAATAGTGATTCTAAACTTCATAGCTTTGAAGGAAGGGGAGGAAATAAGATCTGCTACATAGTCATTGAGATTTGCTGTCTCAGTAAGTATTCATTCCTGTCATGTTCAGAAAGACCTATATGGCTACACACTGGGAAACATTGCATACTATTTGTGCAATTGAAAACTGAGAACTGAGCAGGTAATTAGGAACTTAACCTGTCCTGCTTGGAATCAGATGTGTACAACAATAGTAACAGACAGATCTCAAGGTTCAGGTGAGATAACTGAGGGAGAATAGAACAGAATACTTAACCCAATATTTTCTGAAATGCTAGTTGAAATTACTGTGGGGAAATAACAACCCTGACTTAGTAGGAATCTTATTTGTTTCATTTTACTCTTACTCAGAAATCAGAAGCTGAAAGCAGTTATTCGGGACTTTTATTCTTAATAAAGGGGGTTAACTGGTACTCAGAGGTGTGTGGGGGGATTTTTTTGCATTAACAAAAGAAAGGGTTAACTGGTACTCAGAGGTGTGCGGGGGGATTTTTTTGCATTAACAAAAGAAAGATGTAATGACTAGTGCTGCTTCAAGAGTCTTGTATATTTATCAAAAATGCAGGAGATGATACTGTAAGCACCACAGGTCTTAAGAAGCACAGAAAATCATTTTGCTTACAGAGCTAGGCGTCTTTATCTAGTCACCATTTCTACCTCAAAATCTCTCATTCTTTCCTTGGACTGTGTTAAACATGCTTCTCTGTAACACTTAGTACTATCTTTCCCGAGTATATCTGTTTTAAAATATGTCATTTTCCAAATTAATATCTCTGTCCTTTAAAGATTTTCCAGTCCCCCTGAAAAGCACTGTGTTGCAAGCAGCTCATGATTGATATAAAACAGGCATTCCTATTTCCACTTAGAAGTTTGAATTGGTAACTAATCCCAGGCACATTCCCTGTTAAGTACAAGTCAACCACTAACTCTTAGCTCTTAAATACGCAGAATATTAATCCTCCCTTTTGGTTTAGGAGTATAAATACTGGGTAAGGTCCTGTCCCAAGTTTTCACTAATGAATTCTTACAATATCACTGCAAAGTTGAAAGAAAGTTTTCAGGGATGAGCTAGGGAGTCCAATTGCAGACCCATCACAAAGATGACCTGAGCTTGGTTATTATCAATCATTAGCCAGAATCACATCGCTTCCAGTGAAGGATCAGATTAGTCTTGGAAAAGATGAGTGCTTCTCTGGTACTTGCTGGCCAGAAATTCATGTGAAGAACTGAAATTCGGGCTAGCAGCAGCAAAGAACAGCATGTTCTCTCTCTTGACAGGGTGGTGGTGGCTGAAGGCAGCAGGAGCTGCCTTCTTTTGTGGATATTACCTGGGAAAACTATCTCCATTCTCATTTCAGTGTCTGACTTTGGCTCCTTGCTCAAGCTCTCCAGTTAATAGGCAGAGGCATCAAATCTTTCCCATTAAGGCTTCATATGAAGGACAGGAAAAAGAAAGGAGGGAGAAAGGGATACAGAGGGAGAGGACAGGAGAGGATTGGAAGGGTGATAGGTTGTGTAGGAAAAGAGGCTGAAAAAAAGAAGCAAGAATTACAGGAAATTTAAAACCTAGAAACAAGGGCCAGCGCAATATTAAAAATATTTCTTTTAAAATATACATTAACCCCCTGACCGGCATGGAGCACTTTGGGGCCATCTCAGTCCTTTCACATGAAGAGGAAATGGTCCAGATGAAGCAGCTTTGTCAGTGCCTTTCACTCAAGACCCCTGCAATGGCTAATCTTCTCGGAGCCTGCTGCAGCGGTCTCCTCGACTGCTCTTCGTTTTCTGGAGCTGGGTTCTGCTTTCCTCCCTTGCTGGAGAGAAAATACTTGAGGGAAGACACCATTTGCTCTCAGCAATCATCAGGCAGCAAAATTTGCTCACTGCCTGTTCAAAGGCGCATAACACTTCACCAAGAACTGAACTTCTGGCCAGGCCGAAAAGCAATGCAGCATTCACTAAATCATTAATCACTGCCTTTTTGAAACAAGATGATTGCTCTAAGGAGAGACAGAAAAGGGGAAAAAAGGCTTTTCCTAGTGGTTAAGCCTGAGAAATGTTAGCTGTGTGCTAAGAGGTCTTCTTTTTAAAAAAAAAATAAATTTTTTTTCAGTTACATAAAATTTCTTAGCTCTTTTAAACATAGTAATTCTACAGTGTGGTACAGGAAGAGGTATCATGACTCGGCACATATTCTTCAAATGAGACCAGGGAAAGATTATGCTCTTCAGTAAGGAAAAAAGGGGTTGCTAGTCTGTTGATATTGCTTCTTTATTTCTCAAGGAATAGAAGACTGGTGCTGGGACATCAGTTTTTCTGTACCATACCCTCTGAACCATCTTATGTACTTCACAAGATGTTATTTTACAAAGTCACAATCAACATCCCTAAATATAGAAATGTTGGAAAATACCAACAAACAACAACAACAAAAAAGAGTTTGAAAGTTTTGGTTTTGAGTTGGCACCATATCCAGAACACATGTATTAACCATTATCATAGATGATAAAAAGAAAGAATGACCCTAAAACTTCACAGAAAACAAAATGTTATTCACTGCAACTTTCACCAGTATTAAAATATCTTCCTCCCAGTTGCTGAAAACTCACAGGCAAGAAAGCCCCTGAACTCTTACTTTTGTCAAAGTTCTGAAACTTGAGGCCCATTGTTTCAACAACTAATTTCCGTGTCTTTTATGGAAACACATTTTTCCAAATGTCTTTAGCTTTTTATAATTTCATTTTTTATAATTTAATTTTTGAGCTTGTTCAGCAGTCAACAAAATATAATTTACATTATGCCTCTTCCCTCAAATTCCTGAAAGCTAACCTTTTCCTTTAAAAAAATCAATTTATATGTAAATTATTACATATCTTTCTATAGCCCTAAATATTTCTCCATGCAAATCTTTTCAGCACAGATTGTCAGTGTAGCTGAACCCACTCAGCATACATTGTTTTTGATAATTTCAGTTTTCTTCCTTTCACCAATTACAAGACTTCCTGAGTGAGGGAAACCAGTAAAGTTACCAAGGCAAAAAAATCTCAGCATGTTTTCTCTAATGTAAATACTGCTGAAATGCAAGTATGTAAAGAAGAGAAACGGACACTGAGCCTGCCTAGCTATTGATACTAGAATCCTATTAAATTTGCAGCACAAAAGGTTTCCCAGTTGCACATCGTATCCCATATCGAACGCTGAATGACAGCCAAACTTGTTACCCTACCATTTAACCGAGTTACTCTGAAATGAGCTCCCGTGGCAGTGTTTTCAGAGGTGCTCTCTTCTTTTACTATGAAGAAAAGTGTTGATTTCTTTGATTGCAACTGTTTCGACTGTGGTTTCTAAAGATTTAAAAACTTGCAGGGATAGAATGCTGTGTTGTGGTAAATCACCAGAAGTCCACTTAAAGATAAGATGTAAAGTTAGAATGATACGTTTTCTTAAAAAATATAACTTGCAACAAGAGTATAACATTTACAAAAATACAAAATAACAAAATGCATTATAAGGAACATAATAATATAGATTTTCTTTAGTTCTGCTACAGTTCAGGTAGCTCTTGAGAGTGACTAATTTTCATCCCATGTGTTCTGTTATCTCATCTTTTGCAGAACTCTTGAAGCATAAGTGTTCTGCTCCTAATGCTCTTACAGACACAGTCACCCATAGACAATCTCTATTTCTATCAATCAGGAATAATTTTGTTTTTTCTGTTCCTATTTATCTGTCCCTATTGTAAGAATGTATGACTGTAGCAGAGCCACACAGTATCTCAGATTATCTACTCACTACTGTAATTCTGGACAGGAATTATAGGTCACAGCTACTGTGTTATATATAGCTCTAGCTATTCTGTCATATCTGCCAATCTTGTGGGTACCCTAAGGCGCCTCAAACAGGCATAAATGGCCAAGAAGGGCAACTGAATCAAAGCCCAGGTCTCTCCTGACTAAAATGGGGCCATAGATACAATATCACGTACAGACACCTACTTTTAAATACCTGAACGCAGACATTTACAGCCTGAGATTGAAGGCTGCCACAAGAACAGACTGAAACGGTCACAAATTGTTCTAGCTTAGGGAAGATCCTTTCTAGCTCATATAAAGATTGTGCAACAGCTCAAGTAGCAGAGGATGGTCAGAGGTATGATGTCTATTAAGACCCTGAAGTGTCCCCTAGTATTTTTATATTATTAATGTAACCAATTAAGCCAAATTAATCCCTTCCATCAGTTACACCTTAGTTATTTGAAACATCTTTGTAAACCTGTGTTGTATATCAAACAAAATACAAGGCTAGCATTATTACATGAAAAAAAAAATCTGTGAAGATGCATATTATAAAATGTGTTTATGAACTGTGTTCCTTTCCTTTTTTTTTTTTTTTCCCAAAGGCAAGCGCAACTTGTGTTTCTCTTAGTCATGACGATTACAGAGCAAAACCATGGGCAGCAGTACCACTAATGTTGAAGGGATTTTGTAGGGAATAATGTACTTTTGAAAAGAGCACTTTTCAAGTGCTCTGTGATTCTCCTTTATAAAGACACAATAGAAGTTATATATATATATAAAAAAGTTGTATTGTATTTCATTGATTTCCACAACTTGTGTTTCTCTTAGTCATGACGATTACAGAGCAAAACCATGGACAGCAGTACCACTAATGTTGAAGGGATTTTGTAGGGAATAATGTACTTTTGAAAAGAGCACTTTTCAAGTGCTCTGTGATTCTCCTTTATAAAGACACAATAGAAGTTATATATATATATAAAAAAGTTGTATTGTATTTCATTGATTTCTTACTTGAGGGTTTCCAACCTGGAAACCAACCTTATTTTCATTGTGCTTAAGATGATCTCCCTTTTGATATAGGCCTCCAAAATGCAGCAACCCAAAGTTTCCTCTCTTCTTTTTAGACACCTTTAATGAAGGTCTGGACCAGTAGTGACAATACTGCACAAATTGCAAACCCTCAATGCTGGTGGAGTAGCAAGTTATCTGAAAGTTTTATAAGCTGGGTGGTCGGGACTTGAGACAAGCCCCTCTCTGCACAGACCCAGTTGTACATTCCCTGCCTCAGGAAATCCCCTGGGTGACAACAGCCTCAGAAGAGGACCCTCTCTTGGCTTCTAGTGAAGAGAAAGATCAATGAAAAAGCCACTGGGATGCCCCCTTCACAGAATTAGAAAAATATGTTTGTTAAAAAGGCCTGCAAGAAAGCTGGACAGGGACATTTACAAGGGCATGCATCAACAGGATAAGGGGCAATGGGTTCAAACGGAGAGTAGATTTAGATTAGATCTAAGGAAGAAATTCTTCACTCTGAGGGTGGTGAGGCACTGGAATGGGTTGTCCAGAGAAGTTGTGGATGCCCCATCCCTGGAAGTGTTCAAGGACAGCTTAGATGGGGCTCTGAGCAACCTGGTCTAGTGGAAAGGTGTCCCTGCCCATGGCAGGGGGGGGTGGGATTAGATAATCTTTTGTAAGGGACCTTCCAAACCAACCCATTCTATGATTCTATGACTGATTCTATGTTTCTCTGAGATGAGATATATATTGTTGCTCTTGTCTTGCGGAAAGATGACTACTACAAAGAAGGAGAATTCACAATTACCAGCACATGGTCTTCATCAGCTGGGGGTGAGTGGTCAATCTAGTCTAAGACAGTAGTCTTCAGAACTGGAGTGCAAAGTTTAGAGAGAAATAAGAGTGAGACAGAAGTTGCTAACTATGTTCCTGTAACCTGAGAAACTGATTTCCCACACTGCATACACTCTTGAAAGAGCTGTTGTAACAGAAAGTGTTAGCCCAGCTGCCAGGGTTTGGTGGTGCAGGTAGAAGAGCGGGAGAGGCAGAGCAAGGCACAGCCAGCACACCAGGGAAAGGAGTCTGGGGCAGCATAGGCACCAACAGGGACAACTCGTGGAGGGATGAGCAGTGCAAGGCATGGCAAGTTGGAGCCACCAAAGAACAGATGGGAATGGTCAGCAAAACTAGTCCATGCCAAAAGGTCTATTCAGTTTAAACTGCACTTTGGTAATCAGAAAAACTGAAAAATCTTAAACTGTGAGTGAAGGCTACAATGAGAAAGGGAATGCGACCAGCTAGCTCAGAGGGAAGGATTTAACAATTGTCACAGTTATCTTTTAAGACCTAATTCTTGTTACCCTTTCTATCAATGTCATTAGAATTTCCTTTGTTAATGAAAATATTGTCTATTAAGCTGTTTCATTGATATTTCTCAGTGGGCAAAAGTATTTCATTTGTCACCAAGAAAAGCTTATGGTTGCAAGCTGATGTTTTCAGGATATACTCATCAATGTGAATGTTTCCATCATCGCTATGAATCAAGTCTCAGTGGAGAGGAGTTCATAGATGCAAGATGCATTGTACAGACAAGAACTCATATGAACTGCAAGAGCAACATCCATTTCTATTGTATTAATGCTAATGTTATGTGATATGACATTGTAAGTACATTAATTTAACGGGTTTAGTCTTGGATGTCATTGTGTTTGTCTGCCCTAGAGTATTCCAATAACTTAAATATTCTTTCTTGACATATGTTTGGCATCATTAGAAAGCATTTATAATATCAAAAGGTAAAGACACGGAACAGTATTTCTTCTTTTCAAGGTTCAAACCAACTGTTTTAAAGGAGAGCATGATAATGGAAAGTACTTGACGGTGGCTTTTTTCAGTCCACATCTTCATTTCTTATTCATCTCCTTAAAAATACATTTAAGGGAGTGGGAAGCACAGTGAAATGAACTTTGAAGAGGTAACCTACTTAAAAATAAAAGGAATTTGTTTTACCTGGAAGCATTTCCTTGTACTGTCTTCCTTATAAGTGGTTCTTCGCTGCCAACAAACAAAAAAGTTTTTAGCACCAAAGCTAGTTTGATCTACATCCAAAAGTGATAGAGTCACTCAGTGACCTCTATCTTGAAAAATCTAAGCAATCAGCAGAATGTCTCCAAGTCAACAGGGATTTTCATATTTTGATTAATAAAGTGGACAAGAGAGGAAGAAATTAACTTTAGTAACATGCTTTCATGTCTTATTAAATATATGATGTAAAAACACAACAGACTGAGATATTCAGGAATAGTATCCAAATTAAAGAATACTTCCTGTATGTTTACTCCAGCAAAGCATTTTTGAAAGATAAGAAAGGGTGCAAAGCACTACTTTTGGTTACAGTGCGGTCAGGTTCCTCTCAATACAAAGCAAGTTTCTTTCCAGTGTTTAATTTGAAGAGGATGACAGCTATTCAGGTTCAAGTGTAACTAGCTTTAATATATACTTGTCAAGTAGGAGCAACTAGCCTTTCTCAAAAAAAAAAAAAAAAAAAAAGCCATTTAAAAATCCCACATGTAGTCAAATTGATCATAATGGACACTTCTGTTCTTTAGGCCTATGGAATACAGACTGAGCCAAATAGAGGGTTCCAGACCCGAGAGCTGGGTCCTGGGAAGGTTTGTAGAGAGCCAAAATCCAGCTACCCACAGTGGGAGAAGTGACACCTTTGGAAAAGGTTATGCAAAATGGTATTATAAGCAAGGGTCTGAGTTACCTAACTCATTATCAGGTTAATCAAAGGTAAATCCAATGGGCAGTATTCATCTGTCATTTGAGACATCTGAGCCAAGTCCAGCAGATAGAGCACAAGAATTCTGGAGACCAAGTGCACTAAACATTACATGAACAGCCTATAGTATAGGCAAATGTTTCTCACTGGAGAAAATGTTGAGGACTGAAGGGAGGCTGAAATTTCAGTCCATCCTTGGGCTTAGGCTCCCTGTACATACATTCCCCCTCTGATTATTTGCAGCCACACAGCTTCAAGAGGAGAAACTTCAGTACCCTGGTATTGAAACATCAATGTCCTCAGGACCTGAGTAATCCAGAGCTGTACCCATGTATACCAAAGCAGATACAGAAGCTACATCCTTCTGGGAGAGTGCTTTAGCTACAAACATCTACAGCAAGAGTGCTATGGTGATTACCACTGCCTCTGCCTTCCATATCATGAAAGGAAACAGAAATCACCTTTGCATTTTGTGGGGAATCCCATCCTACAGGTTGTGTTAGAGATGGTCCAGAAATAATCATTAGCTGCAACTTCTGGCAATTTGGAGAGTATCTAAGTTTTGTGATTCTGACTTGCTATTCTGAGTGGTGAGTAAATGCAACAGTTTAAGGTCAGAAAGTATGGCGCATGTGACAGGAGATACATTTCTCCAAGTAGAGGGCAGGAAAATCACGCAAAACTTCAGAATTACAAATTTCCATGCACATGCTTGAATACTGTCCAAATCCTACTTAGGCCTTTTATTGGATCTTGCTTTAAAAGAAAAAACCAAACACAACAGCTTGGAATAACAACATCAAGACATTGTATGTGGGGGCTGTGACAATTCATATCTTTTATAAGTAGGTATAGGATCATAGTGTAATACACTTTCACCAGTGGGTTGGTGTCCTCAAGAGAAAATCACTTTGGTTTGCTCTCCTTATTTCATACGGCACCATCAGTCTAAAAAAGAGCTAATGCAAAACAGTATTATGAAAGTGTTCAAAAAGCATAGCTGTTCTTCATGAGTTTAATCATTTTTAGCAAACTTATGGAGCTTCTTATGCCTGTGAGACCCTCTTGACCACAGTCAGTGGAAATTTCGGCACAGGGATTAAATACAGTTTTGTATTTCAGAAATCTGCTGCCAAACTCCCCCATCTCCTCTTTGTTCTCTTTTAGAATGGCTTTAACAGGCATATTTTGTCTGCTCATCTGTATTCCTGAAACATCATGTTTGGCATAGAAGTTGAGATAATTTTTAATGAAAAATTAAAATCTAGTGACTTTGACATTTAAAAATATAATCTGTAGGATTTCTTTCATCTGTTAACAGGGCTGTCTGGATGCTTGCACCTTCTTCCACATCACAATACCTATCCAAAGATTGAAATGAATGCTATGGTTTACATAAAGACTTCTGTAATAGAAGATTCATTTTTATATGATCTGTTGTTATTTACAAATCTGAAAGCGCCTTTCAGTACTTCCTAACAATGTACCACAGCAGGAAGTTGATTTGCTGAATTGAAAATATTTTACCTGGACGTAGTCCAAATGGCTCAGAGGCATATCAGAGCCTGAGGACATACACATTTCAGAATCAAACCAGGATGAAAGAAATATTGTCTTTGTGCACAACAGGTAATTTTGAAGTGCCACCCATGAACACCAAGTACAGGTAAGACTCCTTTTTGCATAAGCGGTTTCACCAGCTAATAGTCAATTGTTAGCTGCAGACTAATTCCTAGCTGTGATTCATACCCAAAAATGCAAACAAATACTGCAGAGGTTTTAAATCCCTGATTTCTTAAATGTAAAAATAGTTTGCTACCTTTAAATGTTTTATGCATTTTTGTGCTTTACACTACACGTAAGTGCAATATATATGCACACACAG
>KL285722.1:6418-23484 GCA_000699545.1 Podiceps cristatus
AGCTTCATAAGTAATAGGGGAAGTGATCTATCAGTTTATCTGAACTTTTACAGGTAGTATGTTTGATATTTTCTACCAAAACTGAACTATTTCCACAAACCACTCCAGTATCATAAAAAAGGGAATTTTTAGAGGAGAACAGAAAGAGATTTTGTCTTTTTGTTAACAGCTACAATTGCATTAAAAACTGAAATATATTGACCACTGTCAAAAGTGCTATGCACTAAATAGTTTTAAAACTGCCATTTATTGAATTAAGGAACCTAATTGTACATGCTGTTGTATAAATAAACTTAATAATCTGCTACATGCTTGTCATCTGAAACAGTAAGTTTCACTGGAAGTGCTAAAGAGTACTCAATATAATTATAGGTATATACAACGTAAAGCAAGAAGCATCTGCTTGCAAGGCATGTATTTGTATTTCCCAGGACTTCCCAAGGCCAAATATATCTTGTTATGACTAATTATTTGAATAGCCAGAAATATTTTGTAAATTATCTATGATATCTTCTCATAATGATATATTGTTATCAATAACTATTATCCTAGAACATATTGCCAGCCATAGCAACTTAAAATTTATTTTTGAAGAATTCCAGGAATTTGTGATATGGAATGGAACCACATACCTAACCACAAGACTCATATACCTATCATTCTAAAGCTTGACTGTATGATTTACTCAAAAGCTAATAAAAAGGTTACGGTGTATGAAGACAGAAGGGAAACTCAGAGAAAGAAATAGGCCAGTTTCTTTTTGACGTGTAGTAACTTTCCACACATCAGCCTTGTCAGCCTCCATTTGTTTTGCTTTTTGGATGAAATCTCTGTTCTTGATGTGTTCTTTTAAAATAAGTCCTTAAAGGGCCTGTAAGAAAGGAGAAGACTTAAAAATCAGTAGACAACATATGCTACTTTATTTCAACCAGAAAATTGGTAAAAAATATTTATTTTGCCAGACACGCTGATGGAACAAAAGCATCAGGGGAAAAAAAAATAAAATAAAAAAAAAAAAAATAACCCAAATCCAGTACTTTTCAGTGATGATAAAACTTTTCTTCACAAGAGTTTTTCATGTCCAACATATGTGACACAATCTGCTTTCCCTCCTCTGTCTGATTTGGGTCATACAGTTGAACATGGGTCCTTGTCTTCTCCAGAAATCTAGCCACTAGGCTATGCTGTTGCTCTGCAAATACGTAGTGAGATATTCATTAAATGCAAGAGTGCGATTGACAACAACCTAGTAACTAAGGCTCTCAGCTATGGTTCAAATGATCCAGGCTCAATGTGCTGTTCCAATGAGCATTTAGTTTGTTATTATACCATGTTGAGCAATTCCAGCAGAATAAGCTATTACTAAGAGAAAATACCTGATAGTCTGATCATCAGAGCAAATAGCTTTAATATATAGACCATGTTCATTTGATGGACATTCACAGAGACTAAAACATACAGATCTTGATATTATTCAGCTGGAATCAAGTCCTTTCCTCCTTAAAAACAAACAAACAAACAAACCAAAAAAATTTTTGGTACATAATCTAAAAGTATTTTTAAAGGTCAACATTGGCATAATTCATAGCTTGATCTTAAAAGGTGATGAACATTCTGAGTCAGTTCAACAAACGCTTTAATAGATGTACAATTTTAAAATAGGTCTCCCGTATATTTCCAGGCAAAAAAAATACTGACTTTTCTGACTTTCACTTATTGACACATTGGAAGGAATATACCATTGGTCTTGAAGTCTTTGTAAGACAAAGATATTTTTTTAATTAATACACCTACCTATGTGGTTCCTTGAAAGTCAATTTTCTTTTCTTACATCTCAGCCTTAGATGGCAGACTTTTGAGAAAAATCTACAATTTTCATCTCATTTCTGGTGGTTTGTTTGTTTGTTTGTTTGTTTAATTTCTGGCAAAGTTTGAGATGACTTTTTTTTATGGAAGTCTTCCATGTATGATAAATCTGATTCTGCTAGACAATTTCACTCTGAATAAGTGGCTATTCTTATGATTTTAATATGGCAGATCTAGCATTTTTCCATTTCATTGGCTGGAGACAAGCAACTCACCTCTTTCTGGAAGGAACCCACAAACTCTGCTATAATCATAGTAAGGAATTTAATCCTTTAACCATATAACCTGTAAGACTTATTACCCAGTTTAGACTAAAATTTAGGAAAGCAGTTAAGCAAAAGATAAAACTTCCAACAATTCAGTATATTTACTTAAATGCTATGCTGAATAAAAGCTCTATACAATTTGGTATCTGGATGTAGATTTTTGTTTTTTTTTTTTTCTCAGAGGTGTATGACACTTTTCATGCAAGGTATCACTGATGGTCATCAGAAAGTTTTTTTGACAGGCAATCATGGTGCTGAAAAGACCAACAGGTTTTTGAGTCTACTTTCTGTTAAATGGGGGAAAACAACCCCCCTCTCCCCCCCAAAAAAAAAAAAACAAAACAAAACAAACAAACAAAAAAACCAAACCAAAAACCACCCACAAACAAAAACCCCACACCTGTTTAAGCTATGGAATAACTGCAAGTGCAAGTGTAAGCATGGTGCTTTGTGAGGTTTCTGTAGGACTGGTGGTAAATGCAGCATATTCGTCATGCTATACATGCTTGAAAGGAAAAATGTCAGTTGATAAAGCCAGCAGACAGCTAAAGAAGTGGTTTTGATGTAGTCAGGAGCTGAAAGACAAGGCTTAGTTCAGAACCATGGGAATATCAGTCTTGACAACCACAAGTGAGGAAAATGCCTAGTTTTGTTTCTTTATGCTGCGTTGAGGTGAATAAACTTCCTGTAGAAAAGACATATTTATCTCATAAAATGAATGAGATTGAGTCCTAACACTTAGAGATCACATAAATATACTGGGTTTTCATGGCCAGGTTTTGGCAGCATGGAGGCTACAGGGGTGGCTTCTGTGAGAAGCTGCCCCCATGTTCGACAGAGCCAACGCAGCCGTTCAAAGAGGGACCCTGAACCCAGGGAGGTTAAATGAGAAGCAGAGACCCACCTGCAGCTCATTGAGGACCCCATGCTGGGGCAGGTGGATACTCAAAGGAGGCTGTGACCCTGTGGGAAGTGAGTGCTGGAGCAGGCTCCTGGCAGGACCTGTGGACCCATGGAAATAAGCAGCCCATGCTAGAGCAGCTTTGCTGGCAGGGCTTGTGACCCCAAGGGGGGACCCACACTGGAGCAGTCTGTTCCTCAGTTCCGCACCCTGTGGAAATGATCCATGTTGGAGCAGTTCATGAAGAGCTGTGACCTGTGGGAAGGACTCACATTAGAGGAGTCCATGTAGGACTCTCTCCAGTGGGAGGGACCCCATGCTGAGGAGCAGAGTGTAAGGAGCCCTCCCCTCGGCAGAGACATGTGTGAGGTACTGACTGCATCCCCCATTCCCCGTCCCCCTGAACTTCAGGGGGAGAGGAGGTAGAGAAATCAAAAATGAAGATGAGCCCGGGAAGAAGGGAGGGGTAAAGGGAAGGTGTTTCAGATTTAGTTTTATTTTCTCATTGTCCTCTGATTTAATTGTCAAAAAATTAAATTAATTTTTCCCCAAGTCAAGTATGTTTTGCCAATGATAGTAATTGGTGAGTGATGTCCCTGTCCTTATCTCAACCCAAGACTCTTTTGTTATATTATGTCCCCCCTGTCCAGCTGAGGAGAGGGAGTGATAGAGTGGCTTTGGTGGGCACCTGGCATTCAGCCAGTGTCAACCCATGACAATACTCCATCCTAACCAGACCCAGTTTAACAATTATTAATTACCTAGCAGACCGTAGTATAGTACATGTAATATCCTGTTTCCAGCAACTTGGAACTTTGTTAGAAGTTTAGTTCCTTGCACTGAACAAGGACTGAACCCATGGTTGTGAAAGGCAGCAAGGTTAGAAATCAACCCTTAAGTCCAGCAGTAGTATTCAGCAATCTAAGTGGCACCCAGAACTATGTCAGATACCCTTGGGTAGCCACTAAAGTTTACCAGACATGCCATAAAATGCACAGTAGAGCAGTGGCCTTCTGGATTGACAAAATCCCTAGAGCTTGATACCCTGACATCCCCAGGACATACAAGGATGACTCTATCTGTAAGACTACCATAAGCAATGGAGATCTAGTCAATAAAGTCAATGCAGAAGAAAGAGTAATGCAGTTCATCCCAAGGTTCATCATGGGGCTGTTTAATTACCTGCAAATAGATATTTAGATGTGCCTTAACATACCTAAAATATGAATGCTGTAGCTAAATCAGGAGCTCCTGTGGAGAAGGAATGTCACTGGGATCCTGACAGCCTGGTAGAGGGGGAGAAGAAAGTGTTAAAACTTCCAGAGACATGGCAAGATAATATATTCTTACAGAAGTAAATGCTTAGGAACAGTCTTGAATGGTGCTTTAAGTTGAAAATCTTAGCATTACCCTATTTTCAGCAAACATCTATGAAATATGTTTGGCAAAGTGTTACAGACTCCTGCAGTGTTGGCACAGACATAAGGGACTATTCCCACCTGCTGCTACCAGTTACTCCATTACATGGAGTGTCAGAGGTCTGCAATGTCCATCCAAAGCTTCCAGCCAAGCTGTCAGGTAACATTGCATGACAAGCTTTCTGCTTTTCCAGTTTGCCTTTTTTCCTAAATGGAAATTGTACACAAAACACATTCACCTCTCCCATCTCCTCGAAACACTACGAAGCTCCAATACCAAGTCAGAATATCTGCACGCTGAGTTTACATTGTCTTTACATAATTATAAGAAATTTATTCAAGCTGAACTTCTCACAAGTGGTTGCCTGTTATCTTGTCCTCATCTCATCATGTGAATGAATTTATAAGCACATTTTGAAATACTCCACATATTCTGAAAAACAAATCCTAAACACCTCATGTGACTTACTACATTATTGGATACACTATTCCTCTCCTTCCTCTCTTTGCCTCAATTCACAAAACATAAAAATGTTCTCCTGACTGAAGAGTATTGTGAAAATGCATCCGTGCATTAAGGATCTTTGCCTGTGATGTGTGAGGCAGTTTCATGGTCTGTCATAGCTCAGGAGATGCTTCTGGCACCCAGGAGCATGAGATGGGGACTGTTCATGCCACATCATTGGCAGTGACATCTGGGTGCATCAGGTACAAGGCTTGTCCGAGCTGGGCACAGAGCTGCTCCCTGCAGGTCCTGCCCCACCTACGTGCAGGTGCTGTGATGCTCTTGCTGTGTGACCCCGCAGAGCTGACTGGCGAAACACAGATCGAGGACGAAGTGGGAGAAAAGCCATAGCAACACTTGGCATGTGTTGGATGGATGTTGGTGATACTACAGGCGTGGAGAGACAGGAAGATACCAGGTGGGTCTGACAATTAGTGTGCGGGACCAGGCGGGTCTGCGTTCCTTCAGGGCTGCGATAATATGGAGATTGCAGCGAGGACTGCCGCAGGAGAAGAAATGAGCAGTTCTGCCTCTGGAACAGGTTTTGTAGTAAATATGTAGTGAATCAAGTTTGGGCCTGTGTATTTAGCGTTAAGAAAACAAAACAAAATATTGAACACTTTTCATTAAGTGAGCAATATCCACATATCCATCTGTGCCTTGAATGAAGAAGGTTCCTATGCAAAAATAACATGTGACTGTGTAATTAAAAACTGTACTGAATGCATAATAATAAGCAAGAAGCTAAGATTTGTACACGTAACAAACACTAATGTTCTCACAAACATGCACATATGTATGATTGTACATTCATCTGTGTATATCTGTTACAATCTTTCCCCTCTTCATAAAATTAATCCAGGATTTAAGGCACTGACATTTATCTGACCCAATAGATTTATCCAAATCTATCACATAGAAATCTAAATGTAAACTAGCTGCTTAGACACTTCATAATTAGTGGGGAGAGAGAGAGTTTTGATGCTAAACACAATCTGATCTAGGTATTTATTTTAGGGAAAGCACTGTAAAACTACTTAATTACATAGCTTTGACTATAAAACAGTCTTCTTCAAATGTAAGCAAAGTAGACTTCTGAGATTAGATAACATGAATGCCATGCTAAATATTTATTTAATGCTACAAATTCTTACCAATAAAAACATGCACTGTAAAATAGATTGTAGCTAATATTATAGCTTGAAAGAAATATACAGTGTAACAATTCTGTCTAGGTTAAGTATCTAAAACAATTACCTACTGCACTGAAAAATACTTGGAGTAAAGTAAATAAAGTGAAAATGTGTAATTACATTTTGCAATGTATACTATGCTTTCATAAACCATAACAATAATAAAAAAAACTATAGTGAAGGGAAAGTAACAATGGAAATAATTAGTCATTGGTCAGTAAGATGTTGAAAAAAAAAAAAAAAGCATACAGAGGAAAAGTACCTTTCCAACATGCAATTATGTAGTTAGGCAGAACAATTCATTATTTTTCCCCCAAATCAATATTACAAATGCTCGATATTTTCTTCTGTAATCTGAAATTAGACATCAGTCAGATGTAAGTACCAAGCAGAAATGATTTGTAGCTCTAAAAATTATGCCCACTCGAAATCTGATCGTAAAATTGATTGTAAGCATAGAATTTGACATTTTTGAAATTATATCACATTACTGCATGTGACAGTAAGAGCTTCTGGCATGTGGTGTTATATAGGCAAACTATATGTGAAGTGACAACAGCAGCAAGTTATGTCTGACGCTTTCAAATGTAACTATAATTTTCTATTCCAGACATGATGATGGAGGGAAAAATCCAAGGAATTTCCATTTAAATTTAAATTGTTGATGAAGACATAATGCATGACTTGGCTACTTTTAATAACCTTGCCATTATTCAGAAATGTATGTAGCATGCATAAAGATGCATAATAGGCTTTACTCTGTATATTATTGGATTCATAAATAATAGGGCAAGGTTTTAGGAAAGTGATGGACGTTCTGGCCCAATTAAATCTCATTTAGTTTAAAGAGGAAATGTATTAATAAAATAAAGAAGAATGCAAAGCATTTGGTGGTGACAACAGTGGTTGAAAAAGAGTGCAGCTCCACTGAAAAATTCGCCATCATCGTGTGCTCTGTCTGAACACTTTAAAGTTTGACACGGAAACCAATGGTTTTACTACTTTGTTATGTTTGTCTTAACTATGAAGCAGAATAGCTGAAGTATTATTATGACAAATAAACTTCTATTTCTAACACTAAATGCATCATGTCATATTTAAACTTAGGTAGGCATATATGCAATGATCATAAAATATTTAAAGATGACATGGATGTTTAAGAATAAAATTAGTCAAGTGATGTCCTCTGAAACATAGAGCTATAAATTATTCTCAGTGGCTCTGCAAGTAAGATTTAAAAGGAACTATACATACGGTGAAAGAAAGTGAATTTACAGAACATTTTAGGCCCTATATATATATTTGGCATATCTTAAACTTTTACACATTTTCTTTTAAAGCTGCTACTGTCAGCTAGTTATTTGCATGCCATTTTACATGGCAGTCAACATAAAATTGCCATCCTACGTATTTTGTGAACAAATATATACTTAATATACTGTAGTTATAACATACAGGACTTGTGTCCCATCTCAAATGACACAGCTTCATGAGGAAATTGGTCATAGAGAAGATGATGTTTAAAAAATAGATGCCTCCTGTAGTGGAAAAATTGCCATTGATGTCAGAGTGTTGTATGAGGTTGTCGTGGTTTAACCCAAAATGGTAACCGGACCACACAGCCGCTCTCTCACTCCCCCTCATCCCCAGTGGGGTGGGAAGGAGAATCAGAGAGAAAGAGAACTCATGGGTTGAGGTAAAAACACTTTACCAGAACAGCAAAGAAAAAGACAAAAATATATTATTGGTAATAATAATACATAAGGATAATAGAATATATAAAATGAATGATGCACAATTTCTCACTGCCCAACGACCGACACAGCCTGTCCCAAGCAGCAGTCAGGGAGCAGGGATATTCCCCCGCAGCCATCCCAGAACAGCCAGTTCCAGAGGGAGCACGAGGGGACAGACAGACGAACAAACAGGCCAGAACGAAATAAAACAAAAATAAGGTAACGAGAAGGGAACATGAACAGAACATGAACTGAACAAGGAACCAGAGCCAGTGGGCAATGGCTGACCCTCACTTACACCGGCCATGCCGTCTGTGGTATGGAACACTCTCTTTGGCCAGTTCAGATCAACTATTCTGGCTGTGCCCTCCCACGTGTTTGCACCTGCACATAAACAAAACTTGTGAAACCATAAAATGTCCCTGATCGTTCAGCAGCAATGAACAACCGCGGTGTGCTATCACCGTGTTCCACACACTAAATCCAAACCACAGGAGCTGCTGGAGACAAAACTATCTCCATCCTGGCTGAAACCAGGACAGAGGTCCATCAGTCTTGATTATGAAATTGACTTTACAGGGACGTACACTGGCGCTGTCTTCCATGGGATTCATACGGTGCTGTCGTGGTTACCTTTCACAAGTGCCCTTATACTGATGACATTAGTGTGACTATGTCTCTTTGTTTCTGTTTTCTAAATATAGGGCCAATTTTACTTGTATCTAAGGAACTCACACACATAGCAACAGAATGGTTTCAGATGTGTCTGTCTTAAGAGCTGTCTTCCAACTGTATTGTAGTATACCTTCAGACAGGCTATCGCTCCATACAAAATTATACAAAAATACCACACAAAATCATTTGAATCATCTCAACAGTATCCCTCTGAAGTTTGAGTGTCTTAAATCTGCTGTTCTCCAGTTTCTGCATTATTCAGTTGAACAACACCAAGAAAACGTGCTTCAGTCTGACAGTCTTGTTTTCCTTCCACCTCTGCTCCACCCCCCACAGACACTTATGTATCTTTGACTTACTAATTGGTCTAATTTCTGGAGTTTTTTATGGCAGACTGGAGGGATTTTTCTCCACTACTCAGGCAGGTCCCTTTTATCCATTCCCTTTTCCATTTTCTCAACCAAATACCTCAATACAGACAATATAGATGAAAATCTGTTGGGAAAAAAAAAAAAAAAAAGAACTCAAACTCACAGTTGTTGTATTATTTTGATTGAAGTGTTCAGTGGTGAGGTAATGTGTTCTGGAGATGAGTCCAAAAAGAAGAAAAAAATAGAAAAAAATGGTCCGCATTTTAAATACTTTTACCACCTTAAAATGCATGTATTTTAAAAATAATTGCAATTAATTTTCCCCACCCTTTCTCAAAACATACTTGTCTATGTATCTGATTTTTTTTTATTCATTTATTTCTTGGAGCAAAAGTAAGGAAAATCAGCAGTATCAACAGTATCTGAACCATCCTTGGTAGCAAAAGGGCCTATGACCATTCTGATGTACATGAGGAGGTGATTTCACAACCATTTTTCCTCCTGTCTGAGTCTTGCTTTTGATGTACTGTCCCAGCTGGACATGGTGCCATAAGCTGGCACTGCTGCTCAGTGAATTGATTACACAAGGATATTTATTGCGAAATGTGTAAAATTTTCAATGGTTTTACCCACAGGTCCTCTAGTCTAATTTTTATCTAATTATAAAAACTAAAATTTAACTGCAACCTTTGTGGAAATATAGCAGCTATCATGATAATTTGCAGTAGCCTCTGTGTACAGAGATATTTACATACACTGATAAGATGCCTTTGCTTCTTATCAAAACCAAACCCCATGTTTCAGAGGGGTTTTTTGTTTGGTTTGGTTTTGTTTGTTTTTTTTTTTTTTTTCCCCTCCTTACTTATTACTGCTTTATCCCAAGTTTTTTTTGTTTTTTTTTTTTTTTTTAAAGTAGGTCATGGAAAATGAAGGCAGAAAATGAAATTTCTTTAGAAATTTCTTTAGAAAATTAAATTAAATGGATATCTCAAGTCTGAAAAGGCAGTGTTTCCATCATAACTTTTATACCATACATTAAGTTAGCCAGTAATGGCCATAGAATCTCCTAGAGAGCAGCAAGCTCCACAAATGGAAAAAAAATGAAAGTGAAAAGATCAGTGTGCCAGACATATGAATACTTCAGACTGTATAGAAAGATGGTACGCAAAAAAATTCTATGATATGAAGTTGGGTTGATAGCCAGTATACCTGAATGTGCTAGAAATAAGAATAGAACTGAATTGTTATGTGAACTGCACTCATCAGTCTTCAAGACACTTATAACTTGCATTCAACTTGCATTCCTCCAAAATAAGTGTTCTAATAAATCTGCTTGATTGATAAATAATTACGGGTTTTAGAATTAAACAGAAATATGCAATCAAGATATTTGATCTATTAATTATTTCTACTTAAAATCTCCATCTCACTTGGCAATTTTAAAAAGGAATTTTTTTTTAAAAAAAGCTGTTGGAATAAGACAACCTCAAAACCCTAACTTTGTATCAGAGAAGAATGATGCTCACAAAACTAGTGAGGAGGTAAAAAGTTGTCAAGAAGTAAAGGTGAAGTAACTAAAAAAAGTTTAAAAGTTGTCAGGACTGACTAAATAAAGCAATAACATATAAGTGAAAGAAAAACCTAGAGCGCTGATGACTGCTAATTCTGTCAGAGACAATTTACAGCTTTGCTTAATGATTCAGCTGAAAGGAGGTATTTTTGTTTCCCATTATTTTTTGTTGTAAACACTAAACTTTTCAATCTAAACCCATATATTAAATGTTGCTAGCATTCTGTATTAATTAGCCTACTGAAATACAACATCATTTTCCTAGTGATATACATGGTTATAAACCACTGAATTCTTACCTCATTGAAAAAAAAAAAAAAAAAAAAAAAAAAAAAAAAAAAAAAAAAAAAAAAAAAAATTCCTTCAAAAAAAAAAAAAAAAAAAAAAAAAAAAAAAGACAGATAAATACTGCTTCCAACAACTGTTTGAATAATTTGCTAAATGCACTCAATAAATTGTATTTTAAAAATTAATTATCTTGTTAATGAATATAATAAATTATAAACATACAGAAAGGGAGAATAATCAAGATGCCTATTACAATCGTTTGCCATTGGGGAAAAATGTTATTCATTTATTTTATTCTTCTACTGCTAATCAATAGCTAATTGAAAAGTACAAAATGTAGTCCAGGCTTCTGTCTAGATTTTTGTTAAGAGATTTGTTCATCAGTCTCTCTCTTTTTTTTTTTTTTTCTTTTTTTTGGGTTTTTTTTTTTTTTAATATACATATAACTGAGCTGCTAGAGAAGCAATCAAAGACAAGGACTTCTGCAGAGAAGCAAAACAGAAGAGGGGCCTCACCGGGGACATTGTAACCAGATGTTTCCAAGGGAAAACAATCCTTTCTGACAGAGATTATGACTCAGATGACATGCTCCTTGTTCCCACTACCCTGTGGCCTGGGAGAAAAACTGCAGAAAGAAACCAAACAGGTATTGAGTAGAAACAGACAAAGTAAGGACTCTGGAATATTTGGAATATTTTCCATAGTTTTGCTGGACTTTTCCATCTTTGATTTTCTTGCTGTTTTATCTGTTCTCTGTCCCAACAATCCCATTATTCACTAGCAATAACACTGGCACATTTTATATTCTTTTCCCCATAGTGATCCTGTCTACATCTCTTTCCACATTTCTTTCCATTTAGCTAATCCCTCCTCCACAAAAAATAATCAAAAACTACACAACTACATAGTCTTTATTATCTTCATCTTCTAACATGTCATATAACTGTCACCATGTTTTTGTCGTGTTTATTTTAGTTCTTCAGGAAAAGAATGATCTACTTTTTTTTTTTTTTTTTTTTTTTTTTTTTTTGGCTTGCCAGGAGAATAATATCTCTATTTTCTAGTACTAATGCTTAGGTGTATAATTCAGAGTTCACTGGATGCAATGGAAAGACTTTTATCTACCCTTCTGTATTCAGATTGTTTTGCCCTATAATTTATATCAGTCATCATTCAGTGTTTCTTAACTTTTATACCAGATACAAATATGCAAAACTTACAAAACCTAGCAAACAGTTTAATGAAAATCAGTTATTCAAGGCAGATTTATTGAATCTAACTTTAAACACTAGTGACATCTACATCTGAGCTAATCGCTCTAGGCTACCTTTATAGTCAGGGAAGAGAAACTGATTTGCCTTCTGGGGTGTAATTCATCTCAACCAAAAGTAGACGTCTCATACAGATCAGACCAATTGAACCTTAAATGTGCCTATTTCTCTACCTTGGCTACAAAGGGAGCCTAAAGTGACTAACCACTGGACTGTAGATAACTGAAGTTGGATGAAATGCTTCCCACTCTTATAAATTTCCATGCTGTCTACAATAGGCACATTTTCTGAAAGTTATCAGTAATGTTACTACTATTACGTTATGTTATTTCCTGCAGTTCAAGTAAGCTATAATTTCTTAGAGTTCATGAAAACATTCCAAAGATTTGTAACAGTATTTAAGAGCTTGTTTTTTTTTTGTTTTGTTTTGTTTTTTTTTTTTTGTTTGTTTGTTTGTTTTTGTTTTTTTGTTTTTTTGGTTTGGTTTGGTTTTGGTTTTGGTTTTGTTTTTTTTTTTTTTTTTTGGTGTTTGGTATCAGTTTCTGATATCAAGAAATCAGCCCAGGGTTCTTCTCCGGGGTGTATCAGAACGTGCGCGGATTCCTGGGTATTGGCTATTTAAGAACACTCACCCATAGAAACATGAACTCTTCAGTATTAAACATTTGATCAATATGAGAGTTTCAGAGGAGAAAGTAGTGTTAAAAGTTTATTCATTCTGTGCACTCTTTAGAGATGATTAACTGTCTTTATTATATTAAAGCAAACCCAAAGCCATCTGCCAAAGGCGATTGTGTCCAAGCACTGAAACCATTTCATGTGAAAACTCATTTTCAGGCTCCTAATTATTTTTCATTATAGTGGCAGTGTGGAATAGATTGGAATTGGACAGTAATTGCCAGGTCTGAGCAGTGCAGACCATTGCAATGTATCAGTTTAGATGAAGTGTGACAAGGATACATCTAGCTACTATATAACTTCCATTAAGCAACTTCCCTGTCCCTGATCATGTAACACTTCATAGAATGTGGTCAGCACAAGGTCATAATAATGGCTTTCTGTCTGACTTCAAGTATTTTGTACACGCACAAGCTGTTAACCCCCTCTGTTAGCATCGCTCTAACAATGTCCAGTTATTACAGTTGTCAAGGATATTTACAGTATTTCTCCATGGGGGACAGGAGAACTTTAAAAGGTTGCAGAACTTATATATGTATATTTTAATGCTGCATGATGCTAAAATATCCCAGAATTGAGAAACAAATTACACGGAAGGTAGTAAAACGCTTTTCTACAGCACTTCACGTGTTAGGTCCTGCAGTGCAAATTGGAAAATAAATGATCTTAGGTTCATGTTCTAAATCTATAGGCAAAACTCTTTTATCTCATATTTCAGTCTTTAATTCACTTCTCCCTCATTGCTCTCTCCTTCTTATTCTCTTCCCAGAACAAAGGCATTAAGACTCAATCTAATAGTCTCTAAAGTAAACAATAATCTTCACACTGACTTTACTAGTCTTTTAGTCTTTTTCTTTAATGAAATTATCTAAGATACAACTTTTCAATCTTACATTTTCTTTGGTAATTTTGGCTTGCATAACTTGTTTGTTTCCATCTGTATTTAGAAAAGTGTATTCTCAGCTTTGTATGCTTCTGTGTCCAAATGCTCTCATTATTATGTAAGGAAGAGCATCCAACATTCAAGCAACAACAGTTAATGACCAGTTCTGAAAATACCCTGACTTCAGTTTTTATCCTCGCTATTGTAATTTAATGGAAGCATCTTTTGGCAGCAGCAGCACTAAGGAGAATGTTGGCTGTCCCTTCCACCTAGGATGCCAAATGCTACAACTCTGACTTCATGGAAGATATTCAATCACATAAAGCTTCTTTTCAAAAGGTGAGACCAAAGTTCATTTCATCTTTTCTTACATACCTAATCCGTACTTTCCACACAATGAAAGCATGTGTCTCAATATTTTTGTAATGTGAGGAAATTGTACTGTATTCAGAAACATGTCATAACACTGCCTTAGCTATTTCTCAGAGGCATTATATACTGTACAGATACACTCACTGTTAGAATGAGTGTGTTCTCACAGCTTAAGACTTTACCATTCAGCAACTAAAAATCTGTATAAAATGCCAGTTCAAGCACAGGATGATTAAAATAATATTGATTTTATCTTCTGTAAACAGTCTTAATCTTCAAAAATTCCAAGGATGACAATATATCACTTTGTTTTCCAATGCCATTCACAGCAGGGACATTTTAAAAAAAATAAAAAGGAGTAGAAAAAAATTTAATTAATGAAGTCATCTGTCATCAATGAACCTGTAAATTGAAAATATTTTAAAATATTCTGGAAGGGTAAGGAATTAATAATAAGGCACTGTAGAATTGTTTTTTGTAGGGCGTTTTGTTTTGTTTTTCTTTTCTCAAAGGTATGTCAGCCAGTTATTTCAGATACAGTGGTGTTTCCTGACTTTCCTTCTGGTGAAAGCTGAAGTTTGGAGAAAAAAAAAAAAAAAAAAAAAAAAAAAAAAGAAAATCTTTACCACTGTAATACCAAAAATGAGCCATAATTTATATATAAGTGAAAAAAAATTGAAAGGGTAACTTATGTCTCAACTCAACATAGGAAAGATCTAAACTACCAAAAAGAGTGATTAAAATTTTATCAAAGATACTTTTTGAAAAACTTCTAGATCATTCTTAGTAGAAACTGTCTCCATAATATATATTGGAACAATGGCAGTTCTTATTTTAATATATGCCAGTTTAAAGGAGATTATTATTTTACATATGCAATGTCTGATATAGGTTAGAATCATATCATAGAATAGTTTGGGTTGGAAGGGACCTTTAAAGGTCATCTAATCGAACCCCGCTGCAATCGTTTAAAACGATTACCCCTTGTCCTATTGCATGAGTCGTGTTAACTTCATATCAAGATGGCATTCAAATCCTGACCTCTCGGTTAGCTTCACTTTCTGTAAGTTTGCATATACATATTCAAAACTTTGGAACATGCTCACTGACTCCTTTGGTATGAAAGTTTCAGGGAATTGAAGATGACTTTGCTTCTACAGGCAGGATGGAAGCTGCAGGGTTGGCCCTGACTTGACTGACACATAGACTTGCAATGATATTTCAGTAGACCTTGTATCTTCATCCTTGCACTTTAACACAAACCTGTTTACAAAATTGCAGACTTGGGATCTGTCAAATTTGGACTTTCCTGGACATCATGTTACATTTAACCATTTTACAGTGAATAAGATTTGTGGGGGGGAAGTGTCTACCAGTTTCCACGTAAATCATGACACTTTTCGAACTGCATAGACCTCATCTCTACAGTAAAAGAAGTTAGATATTTAAGCATCTATATCCGAGGTACCTGTGAAGTACTTCTGAGTCCAAGGCCATTGACAAGTTAGTTTACTAAGACTGTAGTTTGTCTCTGAGAACCAGTCTGCCAGATCCTAGATCCCTCCAGTTTTCCCCCAGCATGCTTTTGTCTACATTCACAAAAACATGATAATTAATCTAAACAGTACATACAATGCGTGTATGTGCGTGGTATATAGGAAGAATCATACTTGAGCTAGGGAATGCATACTTTGCACATATTTGCTTTACTGAGCTCTAGGCATGGTTCATTCAAGTTGTTGTTTACAAGAGATGTTTAGTGTTCAATAATCTATTTATCTGCTCTAATAACTTGGATAATGCAATAAAAAGTATGTCTCTTAAATTTTCAAAGAACATGATAAGAAGCGTGTCAGGCAGACTGGAGGATGAGATTAGAATTCAAAATGACAGGATGAAGAAAAAGCATGATTAAATTCATTAGGCACAAATGCAAGGTGAAAAATAGCTGGATGAAACTGCAGAAAGAAATATTGAGACTAGCAAGTGTTTATGAAGGTAAGGGTAGTGACAGGATGAAATGGATTATCTCAGGAGATTGTGGGGTCACCATCATTGGATTCTTTAGAAACATCCATAAAGAATGACAGAGGTATAACTGATCTGCCTGTAGAGGTCTTTCCAGACCTGCTTTTCTTTTCTGTGATTCTTACATTGTACTGATGTGGCACAAGTCGCCAAATACACAAACGTATAAGTACTGCCATAGAAACTGGCTGTGTCGTTGCTGGCTTTGTAAAAGCAGTATAAAAAATGTTGTCAGCCTGCAAACGGATGTTCAGTACCTGCACTGTCCCATGACAATCTTGGAAAGCTAAGTCAAGGATATTGTGATTGAAACAGCAAGCTGGGATTGTCTTCTTCTAGCCCTGGCAGGACAGAGTCAAACTGTTTGTGTGAATGAACAGACAACTGTCCGGCAAGAATGCATATGTTGGTGTTGGCAGCAAAGCCTAAACACAGTCCCAGCATTTTGTGGGCTGTCCACATCACTGGGTACTGAGCCTCAACCTGTGCAGAATGGATGGTGTGAATCAAACTTCTCCCTCTTTATTTCATTTTCCTTCTGTGTTGTCAGCGAGTGTCTCTGGTCATGCAGCTCAGTGCATTCACTGAGGCATACATCATGCAGGAGCCGGCCGCTGAAACACAGTTTAGAGAAGTCAGTCCGCACAACGGGCCAGGATGCAGGCGAGGATGGCACAAACATCTGAGCATCCAAGGAAATGGTGACCTGATGAGGTGTCACAGGGTGCATGAAACACAGGCCGGCTGGGGGAATCAATGGTGATAGAGAAGTGGACGTGCAAACATGTTGTGCATGTGGGGACATATATAGCTGCCATGTGTCTTGGCATGGAATGGCTGTTATTTTGCCAAAATGTGAAAAAATATTTAAATGCAACTGACATAATCTGGCTCTTGTATGTGTCTGTTACATTGACACTTGTAGTTCAAAGAAGATCTCTTGTCCCCCTCAGACATGAATTTAGCTGTGGTTATCAAAAGTAAAGAAAATACAGGGAAGGATGCCCAGCAAAGTCCAGTCATAGAATCATAGAATCATAGAAAG